>JAVTVY010020428.1:0-79313 GCA_036873755.1 Hanleya hanleyi
AAAAATGGTCCTCGTCGAACCACGGTTCCTGCAAAACCTCCAATCACCCTACCCTGTCCCACCTACGGTGAAGACCATAAACAGCCTCGATGGAGAGATGCAACAGATCTTACAGAGACCGGGGTTAAGCGACAGTGAAAAAGTACAACGGTACAATGAGACGCTTCAACGGTACATGACGTTCATGGACCAATACAAAACCCTGTCTACCCCAGCAACAGCAGCACCACCACCACCACCACCACCACCACCACCACGTGACAGACCGCTGACCTCAGCACCGCTCCAACAGCCGGGTGAGGTAGCCCCCACAGCCCCACAGTGGGTGGAAGACGAAGTGCTGAAGAGTGTACCTGCCCCGTTCAAGAAACAAGCTGGCCTGGTATTACAACGGATGAAACAGAATCCTAACATGACTTGGAATGATAAAGGCGAACTCCTGGTACAGAATCAGGTGGTCCCGGCACCCACATGACGGATTTAGTGAATGATCTGATGCGTCAACGCAGATCGCACACCGATCCTCGAGGATGGGAGGTCTTCGCTCAAGGCTTGACAGACATGCATGTACCACAGGAATTGGTGGGGAACCCCCACCGCTGGGCCTTTATGCAGCAAACCCAGCAATCACCGAGTGGCCCACTACCTTCTTGGGAAGCCGAATGGGAACCGGAGTCACCCCCCAAAACACCACCACAACAAACACTTTCTTTTCGCGCCTATAAAAAAACACCCTTGATCAAGACACCCCACATCTCCAGAGCCGTGACACGTAGCAAGTCAACGCGACGAACACGACGCCGGACACAAACGCCCAAGGCCTGGAAGACCTATTAAAACCAACAGCAGCAGCAGGACAGCTCAGTCGCCATGTTTTACCTGACCCTACCCAGTAACAGTTCGCTGGATGTGTTTCCTGACAACACCGTGGCCAAGTACGTCACCCAGTTACCGCAACCGTTACATTTACCCGGTGGGAATGTGCCCTCGTGGATATCCAATACCCTTACTCGTGGTACAACGTGCGAGCCAATGAAGTGTGGTACGAGGTCACCTACGAAGGCAAAAACACCTGGCTCACCCTGCCCGAAGGCCAATACGATACCCCCAAAGAGTTCATGGGTGGGCTGTCAAGACTGATGCATGATAAGGCGCTACGGGGGGTGACGGATAGTGCAACACGCCTGATAGCCTTGCGCTTCAAGAGAAACGTGTTCTTCGATGTCAACATACACAACGACAAGGCACAGCTTACCGTCACCGATACCGTGAATGTGAAACTCAGTCCTACACTACAGCAAATGCTGGGTTTCGATCTACAGACGTTCGCTGGTCCCAACCAACACCATGGCGAGATGCCGATGGATATGAAGTCGGGTATGTACGGACTCTACTTCTACTCGGACGTGGTGGACAACCACATCGTGGGCGATATCAACACACCTCTGCTACGGGTGGTCCCCATTAAAAAGACGTATGGCGATCAAGTCACCCACAGTTTCAACCATATCATGTACCTGCCCGTACGACATACCGACATCAACACGATCACGGTGGATATAAGAGATGACACGGGACGAGCGGTGGCATTCGAACGAGGAAAAGTGGTGCTGACACTTCATTTTCGACAAGCACGTGCTCCCCACTTTGCATAATGAAAGTACCTTACGAGTGCGATGCACGCAGCTATGCCGACTATTATGCCCAACAGGCCGGGGGTGGCTTTCCGGTCTTTAGCGGTGCACGCATGCAACGAGGACATGGACTGGGGAACATACTCGGCAGCATTGTGAAAACGTTCCTGCCCTTGGTGACGCGTGGGGTGAAAGCAATCGGCAAACAAGCGGTACGCAGTGGACTGCAAGTGGCCGGTGATGTCTTGGGGGGTACGGCACCCCGACAAGCCTTGAAACGACGGGCCAAAGAAGCGGGAGGCGTCTTGGTGGCCAAAGCACAACGCACCGTAGGGAATAAAAGAGCTGCCCCACCGAGATCACGCACCAGTCGACGACCGACCCAGCGACGACGCACATCCAAGAAGACCCGGA
Source organism: Hanleya hanleyi (assembly GCA_036873755.1). NCBI lineage: Eukaryota > Metazoa > Mollusca > Polyplacophora > Lepidopleurida > Hanleyidae > Hanleya > Hanleya hanleyi. The sequence continues at coordinate 2,049 of JAVTVY010020428.1, forward strand.
TATCTTTTCTTAAAACATGGCCTTAATCCACGCCGAGTCCTGCCCCTCCACCAACAGTGAATTTGATTTGTGGACCGTGCCGCCCACACAAACCAGTGTCGAACAAGGATTATGGGTGGAGCATCTCCCGCTCTCCAGCATCAACGAAACCGGGCCCATCGAGTTCACCATCAGTAATGCGGATACGGCCTATGTGGATTTAGCCCATACCTACTTGTATGTGAAAGCCAAGGTGGTCAATGGAGCTGGCACCAGAATCGCTGACCAAGCAACGGTGGGCCCGACGAATCTCTGGCTGCACTCGATGTTTCAGCAGGTGGATATTTTTCTCAGCGACAAACTCATCAGTGACTCCACCAACACGTACCCCTATCGAGCCTACATCGAGACACTGTTGTCGTATGGCCGAGAGGCTAAAAAATCTCAGCTGACAACCGCTTTATTCTACAAGGACACGGCCGAGCACATGGACACGGCGGACAATGGGGTATATAACAAACGGAAGGCTTTCACTGCGAACAGTGCCTCGGTGGATATGATGGGTCGACTGCATGCAGACATGTTCATGCAAGACCGGTACCTCTTGAACAAGACCCCATCAAAATCCGACTGATACGGGCGCCTCCCACCTTCGCCTTGATGGCCACTAACGTAGAGGGGCATGTAGCGGACTATAAGATTGTCCTCCAAGACGCAGTCCTGTATGTCCGAAAAGTGAAACCGAATCCAGCCGTTCAATTGGGACACATGAAAGCCTTGGAAACAAAACCAGCCCAGTACCCTATCCGACGTGTACAAACCAAAGTGTTCTCTGTGCCTGCTGGAAATATGGGCGCCAACAAAGAAAACCTGTTCCTGGGGGAACTACCCAAGCGATTGATCCTGGCCTGTGTGGAAAATACCAGTTTCAGCGGAGCCTACCCAGAGAATCCGTTTGACTTTAAACATTTCGGCATCAATTTTGTGGCCCTGCATGTGGATGGACAACAGGTGCCAGCCACGGCCTTAACCCCGAACTTTGGGCGGAGGAATTTCATTCGAGCCTATCAGAGCCTGTTTACAGCCACCGGTCAAATCAACCAGGACGAAGGGAATATGATCAGTCGGGAGGACTACGCGAACGGATACACGTTGTTCTGTTTCGATCTGACCCCACCTTAGAGAACGACCATCAGCTGGCCCTGACCAAGCAAGGCAATTTACGGTTGGAAATCCACTTTGCACGAGCCCTGGCGACCACCGTCAATGTGATCTGCTACGCCGAGTTTGACAACATCATTCAAGTGGACAAGGCGCGCAACGTCCTGTGTGACTTCTCCACCTAACATGGATACAGACCAGATAACCACCGTGCTGGAGAATGACCCAGAGACACGTAGGGTCTTTCAAGGGGTGTTCGCCCGAGATGTGTTTCCATTAGACCGTATGTATCCGGCTGCTTACGTTCTCAACACGGACCCGATGGATCGACCCGGTGAACACTGGGTGGCCGTGTACTTGACAGAAGAGCAGGGGGAATACTTTGACCCGTACGGTCTGCCACCCCTCCATCCCGATTTAACAGACTTCATGGATCAAGGCACAGAGACGTGGTGTTGGAACAGTCAAACGTTGCAAAGCCTGACCAGTGGCGTGTGCGGACAATATTGCTTGTTTTACCTGTACCATCGATGCCGGGGAAGACCCTTATCTACTATCGTACAGATGTTTGACGAGTACTCCCAGGCCGAGGACCGCGATGTACTCGTCTATGACTGGGCCGCCCATCATTTCAATGTACAAGCCCCGTTCTGGGCTTAAGTTAATGACAAGCCCCTTGTTCTGGGCTTCAATGTACAAGCCCCTTGTTCTGGGCTTCAGTTAATGACAAGCCCCTTGTTCTGGGCTTCAGTTTTCACGTGGTTGTTCTCACGTTGTTGTTGTTCACTGAATAAAAAAATGAGATCTCACCAAAAAACCCTGTCTTGTGTGTTTTATTCCTAATGCATCAATGCCCAATGTGGAGATTCAGTCAAACTGAAATCAGTGGTGTAGGATGGGGTCAAAATGTAACCCATCAAGTTTAGAAGGCAAGAGCACTATAGTAAAAAATAGAGAGCCAATGAAATCAGCCTACAGACCAAGTACGTGTCTTTGGTCTAGGTTTGGAGCGGGCATTTCATTGAGGTACGTGTATACGGTGAGTGAAGAGACTCGTCCAACACGTATAGATTATGACTATAAGTTCTATGAGCATAATGCATGAAAGTGGCTTTGAACACCGTATTAGTGAATCAGTGGCCTAGAATGGAGCCAAAGGTAACCCATCCATGTCCAGAAAAACATTACCCGGGTGTACAAGAACCCAGATGTAGGCGCGGACGTCAGCGAAAGCACACCGTGAATACCCCAATTCCATTGGCTGATTGTTCGATCGCTGATTGGTTCTTTTTCTCGACCGCTGATTGGCTCTTTTTCTCGACCGCTGATTGGTCCAAATGGAACTGCCCATCTTTCCCAGGTTCATCTAGAATCCCCCTAGAATCTAGAATTTTTTATTGTGCTCAAGCTCTGACTATAGCGATGCCGCAACATTGTCTCATTGGACATTGGACCGTCTGACCTGGAGGTGACCCTTTGACCTTTTGACCCGCGTCCGCGCGCGCACTGCCGGGGATGACGCGCACTTCCGGAGAACTCGCGCGCGCGCTCGCGCTGCGGGGCGCTGGGGCGGGGCGGGAAAACCCACCGGCGATTGAACATACGGACGTCTAAGAGGAAACATTAGGAACTCTTCTATGTTTGGATGTAGTTTTTAGTGAAAAACCCGGAAGTGACGTCATACAGGGTCCAGTTTTCGACACTAAGTGACCACATCCGACAAAATGGCCAGTTTTCGACACCGGATGTGCATCACCCGTCTACGCAGCTACGTGGAAGCCATCTTCAAAGATCAAACTACGGCCTTCAAATTGAATGTCGCTTTCGGATACATCTTACGTCACAAAAAGACGGGCCAGTTACGGTATTCTTATCCCGGCAATAATATCTATGTGTCTGACCAGCCGTTCACTATCATTAACCGGAGGTCACTAGAGACGATACTGGAGATACTGGACACCGTGGAACCCTTGAGATGGGCACATCGTCAACGCCCCAACATACAATGGGTGGTAGAGAGGGTAACCAATATCACGTTTTTCCTGACCAAGCTGACCGACCACCACCATCAGTTGAATGCGTCACCTGCGCACTGATGAATACCATAACATGCCGCACATACTCTCTATGTGTACATGCTGATCGTTGACTTGAGCTCAGTAAACACTTGTACCTAATCTGACGGTGCGTTAAATAATAAAACATGGTGTTTGATATTTCAGTTTGTTTTGCTGTGAACATACTAAACATACCCAGGGCGGTTCCCCCAGCCTGGGTGTGATGTAACATTGGGGATAATAAAACATATAAACATTGCTGAACTTGTTGTTATTCACGACAACCGCTATCCGATTGTATAACACTCCGCGCGCGCGCGCGCACTGCCGGTGATGACGCGCGCGCGCGCTGCGGCCGGGGCGCTGCGGGGCGCTGGGGCGGGGCGGGAAAAGGTGCCGGCGGTTGACCATACGGACGTGTAAGGGGAAACATGTGGAACTCTTCTATGTTTGGAGGTAGTTTTTAGTAAAAAACCCGGAAGTGACGTCATACAGGGTCCAGTTTTCGACACTAAGTGACCACATCCGACAAAATGGCCAGTTTTCGACACCGGATGTGCCGCCATCTTGAACATACGTGCCGCCATCTTGGATATGTCCCATAATGCACCGGGTCAAAAAACTCGCTTCTGATTGGACGAGAGCTCTGGGACGGATTTGAAATACTCGCTTCTGATTGGACGAGACCTCCGTATTGCATCTGCGCATGCGCAGAATGATATTCCTACCGCACACCCAACCCATCAGATGCCCCTTCACGAATGCTTCACTTAGGTACCTCACTCGACCCCATTGGTCCATTAGGGGCTCCCCTACATCCCAACACGGCTATTTTCATACACTTGGGCCACCGCGCATGCGCAGAATGCCGATAGTTCAACCCCACACCCAGCCCATCAGATGCCCCTTCACATAAGCTTCACTTTGATACCTCACTCGACCCCATTGGTCCATTAGGGGCTCCCTAGCTCCCAACACGGCTATTTTCATACCCTTGGGCCACCGCGCATGCGCAGAATGCCGATAGTTCAGCCCCATATCCAGCCCATCAGATGCCCCTTCACGAATGCTTCACTTTGATACCTCACTCGACCCCATTGGACCATTAGGGGCTCCCCTAGCTCCAAAACGTCTATTTCCATACCCTTGGGTCACCACGCATGCGCAGAATGCCGATATTTCAACCCCACGCCCAGTCCATCAGATGCCCCTTCACGAATGCTTCTTTGATACCTCATACGACTCCATTGGCCCATTAGGGACTCCCCTAGCTCCAAAACCGCTATTTCCATACCCTTGGGCCACCGCGCATGCGCAGAGTGCCGATATTTCAACCCCACACCCAGCCCATCAGATGCCCCTTCACGAATGCTTCACATCGATACCTCACTCGACCCCACTGGACCAGTAGTCAATCTCCTAGCTCCAAAAAGGCTATTTTCATACCTTTTGGCCTCCGCGCATGCGCAGAATGCCGATAGTTCAACCCCGCGCCCAGCCCATCAGATGCCCCTTCACCTAACCTTCAATTTGATACCTCACTCAACCCCATCGGACCCTTAGGGGCTCCCCTAGCTCCAAAAAGGCTATTTTCATACCCTTCGGCCGCCGCGCATGCGCAGAATGACGATATTTCAACCCCACACCCAGCCCATTAGATGCTCCTTCACCTAACCTTCACTTTGATACATCACTCGACCCCATCGGACCATTTTATCTAGGGACTACTTTTTCTCCGCGGAAGCTTTTTCCCGAGACCGAATCACCGCCAAAACCACGGCCAAACCGCATCACCGCGCATGAATACATTTTTTTTTTTTTTTTTTTTTTGCCGGAACTTTTTTTTGCCCGAACATGCCCGAACATGCCCGAACATGCCCGAACCACGCCGCCATCTTGCTTTACAACATGGCCGACACCCGCCATCTTGCTTTACAACATGGAAGACAACCACCATCTTGCTTTACAACATGGCCGACAACCCGAACACGCCCGAACATGCACGAACATGCACGAACAGTCCCGAACCACGACGCCATCTTGTATTACAACATGGCCGACCCAGTTGACCTCTCCTCCCGCCACGTGACCGCCACAAATGACCTCTACATCCGGGGAAAAAAAGCGCTAGGTTGCTCAATGACCACTACTCATTAGCAATTCTGTTAATGACACAATTGCCACAGTCGTATCCTCGGCATATGATGTAGGAAAGCGTTAATGACATAAAAGTTTCGACATTAACGGTTCCTACAATGCTTTACTGAAACAGACGTGAACCATCTATAGATTCGGGAAATACAACAGGGTTACATACAGGGCTACATAAACCACATCCTCACATATTGATATGTACCCACGAATATATAACATATTGCTCTCAATACAGTACCGGAAGAAGTTTGATCAAACAGTGGTCAAATATAATTACAGAACATACCAGATAATTCAGTTAAAGATAGTATATAAGTATTCAATAAAAAACAATAAGCACAGCTACAAAATGTGGTGCAATATATGACACAAACCTTAGGATTACTAGGATACCGTAAAAGAGCGTGATAAACAGTGTCCATGATTCTGAATGTTCATTGTTGTTGTACAAGTCTTAGCTTCCACTTCCTTTATCCCGTTGTCCACTTCTTGTCTGTCAAATCCACACGTTACACACACCACAAAGCAGTCATGTAATCCGCTTCCTCTTCCGACAAAGCCTGACGAGACCAATTTCTGCGGTTACCGACATTCAAGTCTAATTTCTGTAAATCTAACCAAGAACAACACTATGGGAATTTCTCCCAGCAATGTCGAATTTACATTGAATTACACAAGTCTTTAAAAAGGGGCTTTAGCCAGCACTTATGTTGTCCAAAAACTAGTAATTTCACGCAAACGCTTTTGCGTGAAAACTCTTGTCGACAGTCCATTTCCTCAACCAGTTTCGCGATCCCATCCAATGAGATGGCTATAATATAATAAAAGCTCCCTCAATATTACACTGTCCCTTGCACATATAAGTCGAATCACAGGCTGCGAACTTGGTCAAATATCACTGTCTGGTTTCAAGCTGAAGATTTTTTTTTCTGCAGCCAAGCTATTATAGTTTCCATAAAATGATGTCCTGCATAGATCTTCGCGGAGAATTTCAGAACTTCCTGGAATATTCTAGAGATTCCTGGAACATTCTTCACAGTGCTTAGCTAGACTGATCAAATGTTTTGTCATGTACCATACTATATACATGCATTTTTTTCGGAACCTTCTATGTTGAAATAGAATAAAACATAAGTGCAGGATAATGGCAAATTGTCTGAAACCTTCCTCTAGACATGGGATGTTTACAGTTACCGTTCGTCAATAATTTTAACAACTGTATCCACACAATATAACAAGGTGAATTACAATTGATTAATTAAATAAGGGCTAAGAATACAGTATAATAACAATGTAACATATTGAGTTTATTTCCAGCACATGCCCAGTGTGTGTTCGGCAACACAACCATTCAAGAAGGCGAGGATTTTAGTGACTGTACAGAGGTCTGTAAATGTGAAAGCAAGGATGTTGTTGGCTGCGTGCCAAGGTGTCCACCGTCCTTTGAAGTACCATCACCCCGAATGTCCAAACCCTCAGACAAGAATACCTCCTGGAGAATGCTGTGAAGAGAGGTATTGTGCTCGTACGTATTGTTTATGTTCTCAATAATCTGCTTGGATAAACCGAAGTAGATAATATACTCTATTCCACGCTGTTCTTGTGGACAGGGCGATAATTCTATACAATATCACCCTTCCATTCCCCGTAAAATATCACCGTGGCCATCCGAAGATTGCCGGATGACCAGGAAAACTGTACAATGTCACCCGGGCTACTCGAAAATCAACGGGCAGTGCCGAAAATGTGACACATTGTCAGATCACACACTTGTCCACACACTTTATTTAAAACGACATATACACCCAGAATAATAAAATACATAATGCCCTTGGTCTAGGGCAATAGGGTGGATTATCGCCCTAAGAGAAAACATTATCCCCCTCTGTCTCGGGTGATATTGTTTTCTCTTAGGACGATAATCCACCGTATCACCGTGGATAAATGGCGTTATGTATATATTATTATTCTTTATTTTATTCTCCAGTATTCTGATTGATTAGGCCGAAGTAGATGATATATACGGTTCCATCATGTGCATGTTGAGAGGGCGATAATTTTATACAATCTCACCCTCCCATTCAGGAATTCACCAATCGCCGTAAAATATCAACCTGACCAACCGAAGATCGCCAAATGATCTGGAAACCCGTGAAATAGCACCTGGATGACCCGAAAATCCCCGCGCCATGCCGAAAGTGTGTCAACATTGGCAGATCACACGATTGTCAATGTAAAATGGCTTATTCGCGAGGAAACTTTAAATGTCGTCGTATAACTCCTTTTATTATACGGTTTTCATAACCGGGGAAGAAACGATGGGAGCAGTACAGGTAACCTGAGACCAGGAGTTGGAGATTTACTACATTGTACCAATACAGATGTTATATAAATAGCTAGAGCATATTTACTATACTTTCTGCCTGTATGTTACTCAATACAGAAATAAATCCATTGATCATGTTGATACATCCCACATTCTTTGACTGATTACATCATATGTAAATACAACTTGGAAGTTTAGTCCATTACGGCCTTCCATAGATGGAGAAAACATCAGTTACTGTTACACCAAGCTAATTTTACTCCTGGCACGATAACATTCTACAAACCAGCTCAATAAATGTCTTAGCATGATTAGAAAATATCAAAATCTAAGTATCAATTATCCGCATGGCTGTTTGTTCATAATCTAGACAAATATGCTACCCGAAACATAACCCACGTTGCTGTTGTTGTAACAACGTCAACCACATGTGACCGATCTTCAATTGGTTTTATGGGAGAATACACACATTTATTTTATGAAAGAACTCGTAACTTGTTACAGAACATTTCAGAACAATAACTATTACTTCAACCGGAGAAGGAAATGTTTACTTACGCCGTAGAACAGCGAAACGGCTCAACAATGTTGGTGTGTCACGACACAGGGACGAGATTCTACTAGATTGCATATACAGACCCATCTCACACTTCAGATAAATCAAGGGACGCAAACTTGAAATGCACTTTTCCGCCCGAAATTACCGGATTTCAGAGGCTCGATTGAGAACAAATAAACGCAATTTACTCATACCTGGCGGTGTTCAGGTTTTCTGTTACACTTCATAGCACAAATCCCGGCTCGTATATGGCGCTGCGGTGCATAGTTTTTGTAAAATCCTCTCTCAAATCAGCGGTTAAATTCTCCCGCTTCGAGCATCTTCACGGACGTTGAATGACTGCCGTAGCCTGGAACCCGAAATCCTAACAATTATGTCACGCACAACGAACAACGCTGATCGGCTATCTTGGATTGACGGACACGTTTCACAGTTTTGAATTTCGCGCACTGTCCACTGCATTAGTGCAGAGACTCTATAATAATAATAAAAACTTTATTATAGTCTCTGAATAGTGTAAACAGTCAATCAGCGTTGTTCGTGGTGCATGACGTAATTGTTATGATCTCGGGTTCGAGGCTACGGCAGTCCCTCTTGCATATGGCTCCAATTTCAACGTCCGTGAAGATGCTCGAAGCGGGGAAATTTAACCGTTGATTTGAGAGAGGATTTTACAAAAACTATGCACCACAGCGCCATATACGAGCCGGGATTTGTGGTATGAAGTGTAACAGAAAACCAGAACACCGCCAGGTATGAATAAATTGCCTTTATTCGTTCTCAATCGAGCCTCTGAAATTCGGTAATTTCTGGCGGAAAAGTGCATTTCAAGTTTGCGTCCCTTGATTTATCTGAAGTGTGAGATGGTTATGTATCTGCAATCTAGTAGAATCTCGTCCCTGTGTGTCACGAATACAAAATACTTGCGGATAGAGAGAGAAGGTTAGCCAGTCGCCGATTGGCTCAACGAAACACGTGACTGAACTAAAAATAGATAACCTCCGAAGGGATACACTGTAAACACGTGGATGTGATAGTTTTCAAGTTGTCAAGATGCCGGTTAATGTTGATGAGATCGATTGGATTTACATATATTTTAGATTCAGATGTTTTTGTATTGCTCTATGCCATTAATAAAGGCAAAGGCAAGACATACAAACAATCATGGTCACATGCAAGAAACAATAGCAAACACTGGAGTACCAGTAAATTATGGTGTTCCATTTCGGCCATTTTTGCGTCGCCCTTCCCGTCGCGTTCACATAATGTTAAGAGATAGAACGCGGCGCGACGTCGCCCACGACGTCGCGGGCGACGTCACCCTTCCCGTCGCGCGTCGCTTTAATCAACACGACGCGATGGGCGACGTCGCCCACGACGTCGTCCACGACGTCGCTCGCGACGTCGCCCATCCCGTCGCGTTCTTATAATGTTAAGAGATGGAACGCGACGCGACGTCGCTCTGTTTAAACGCGACGTCGTCGCTCCACGACGTCGTCGCCCACGACGTCGCTAGCGACGTCGCCCTTCCCGTCGCCTTCCGGTATTTTAGGACAAAATCGAGCTGCGCATGCTTAAGGAGCAGCTATTGCGATGTGGGTCGTATGGTGAGGCCGCCATTTCATGAATGAGCTCTGCCACTATCGACGAAGAAAATGGCGTCCACAGAAACAGACGTTCCAATAAAAATAGAAAAGATTTACACAGATGCTTTATTGCAAGAAATATAAGGCGTTCATTAGGAAAGTGATCCGCAAGTCACCGTGATTCGGAACCCACAAAACTACTGTATAAATTCCCTCCAAAATGTACAAAACACGTATTCCCTCCAAAACCACAACCTGGATGAGTCGCTGAGCTAATTAGTTTGCACAACGTTTTTTGTGTTGACCAAGTTTGAGGTTTAATAACCCTGGAAAGAAAATACCCACACATAAAAGCAAGAAAAGACAAAAAAAACTGGTTACAACGTGTGCGTTTTAATTTCCGGCGGCGCCGCCGGATATCTGAATTCAGTAAACATGGGAGCGGCCATCTTGATATTGGACGAGTAACAGGTGTTTTCTCGAGCCATACTTCACAGACGTGCCGTGAAATGATCCAACTAGTTTCATATCGTAAAACGAAAGGATTGCAGTATAGTCTACCATTTTAAACGCGCATTGACCTACTTATTTGTTCCCCCGGGTAAAATTTAAGGGGGAACCCAGGTTAAAGTATAGGAAGCGGCCATTTACGGCCTTTGACCTCTGAGGCCGTGTAGAGGTCAAGGCCGCTATAGTTCCAACAGGTGGCGCCCCTAGACTAGTACCCATCCACTGCGCATGACCCGCTATCGCTAAGCTTGTGGACCAGTATCTAATAATGAAAAGACGTAATGGCGGCCAAATTTGAGCCCATACCTTCAACATGGAGTGTTTATAAAATGGCTCGATGCGTAGAGGAAATGCTACAGATCAATGTGATAACTATCGCTCAAGATATGCGTCTGTTTCACCTTGCTTTAGGATTTGATAACTGATGATGTTATATAATAATATTCAGTAAAAGATTGTTTCTTTTATCGACCTTCAGTTCGGCCTGGTCAAGAACAGGCTGTACAGCTTGACGAGAGTGTCTGTGGGTCCGCGTCAGTCCGTAACGTCACAGCAGAATTTTTATACACGTCACAATACGACGTTATAATGGAATTGTTAATCCGATTGTTGCATAACGTCACAAATACACATCAACAGGTCATGACATCGCCGCTATAGTGAAGGTCGGCATTATTAGAAGCCTGTCGTCAATCGGCCCAACGTTATTAGGCGACGGCGGCCAGTCTAGTGGCGCCCCCTCTTTCACCTCGAATTCCTCCGCGGTCTGGCGGTGATACGGTCACTGGAAAAAGCTTCCGCGGAGAAAAAGTAGTCCCCAGACTTCAAATACGCTGCATGGTCCGATTGGGTCGAGTGAGGTATCAAAGTGAAGCATTCGTGAAGGGGCATCCAGTCATGGGTGGGTGCATGTAAAATTAGGATTTTTTCCCGAAACTATAAAAAGCGGAACACGGACTTTACCCCTAAAATAGGGGAAAACACCTATCAACCCTAGACAAAAGGGCTAATATCGGTCACCGGGCTTATTGGGACCTGCCTATCAAGTCAATGGGGTGGGTGCATGTAAAATTAGGATTTTTTCCCGAAACTATAAAAAGCGGAACACGGACTTTATCCCTAAAATAGGGGAAAACACCTATCAACCCTAGCCAAAAGGGCTAATATCGGTCCCCGGGCTTATTGGCACCTACCTATCCAGTCAATGGTTTGGGTGCATGTAAAATTAGGATTTTTTTCCGACAATATAAAAAGGCGGAACACGGACTTTACCCTAAAATAGGGGGAAATCCCTATCAACCCTAGCCAAAAGGGCTAATATCGGTCCCCGAGCTTATCGGAGCCTGCCTATCAAGTCAATGAGGTGGGTACATTTAAAATTAGGATTTTTCCCCGAAAATATAAAAAGCGTAACACGGACTTCACCCCTAAAATAGGGGAAAACTCTTATCAACTCTAGCCAAAAGGGCTAATATCGGTCCCCGGGCTTATTGGGACCTGCCTATCAAGTCAATGAGGTGGGTGCATGTAAAATTATGATTTTTTCCCGAAACTATAAAAAGCGGAATACGGACTTTACTCCTAAAATAGGGGAAAACACCTATCAACTCTAGCCAAAAGGGCTAATATCGGTCCCCGGGCTTATTGGGGCCTGCCTATCCAGTCAATGGGGTGGGTGCATGTAAAATTAGGATTGTTTTCAGAAAATATAAAAAGCGGAACTCGGACTTTACCCCTACAATAGGGGTCTGTATTATACAATATAAGGGGAAATGCCGGTATGGGGGGAGGGTGGTCAAATTTTTTTGTACGCTTTACTATGGCTTGTGGGGTCTCGTTTTTCTCGTCTCGCCAAGAAAATGACAATGGGAAGGGTCCCGGAGCGAATCGGTGAAATTTTGGGGAAAAGTCACCGAGGTCTGTATATAGGCTCATACTGGCTATATGGGGGGAGGGGTGGTCAATTTTTTTTGTGGGCTTTACTATGGGTTGTGGGGTCTCGTTTTTCTCGTCTCGCCGAGAAAAACACAATGGGAGGGGTCCCGGAGCGAAGCGGTGAAATTTTTGGAAAAAGTCACCGAGGTCTGTATATAGGCCTATAGGCTGGCTGGTCCAACCTGGAAAATTCACACACGTTCATTGTGATATGGGTTGTTTGGTCTTGTTTTTCACGTCTCGTCATTTAGAACACGATGGGAAGGGTCCCGGAGCGAAACGGTGAATTTTTTGGAAAAGTGCCATATAGCCCATATAGCTCCATACTGGCTATATGGGGGTATAGGTTCAACCTGGGAAATTCACACACGTTCATTGTGATATGGGTTGCTTGGATTTGTTTTTCACGTCTAGTCATTTAGAACACGATGGGAAGGGTCTCGGAGCGCAACGGTGAAATTTTTGGAAAAGTACCATATAGCCCATATAGTCCCGTACTGGCTATATGGGGGTATAGGTTCAACCTTGGAAATTCACACACGTTCATTGTGATATGGGCTGTTTGGATTTGTTTTTCACGTTTCGTCATTTAGAACACGATGGGAAGGGTCCCGGAGCGAAACGGTGAAATTTTTGGAAAAGTTCACCGAGGCCTGTGTAGGCCCATAGGCCTATACTGCATGGCTATGGGGGTATAGGCCCATACGGGGTGGACGTTTTTGGGGTCTAGGTGAGCCCCTAATGATCCTATGATGTCGTATGAGGTCTTATTTTGAAGCCCTCGTGGAGGAGCATCCGACTGGACTAATGGTTCGTCCGTTTTCGATAGTCTGCGCATGCGCAGTCTGGCCGTAGTATAGAAAGCGGGCATTTTGGGTGGTATGTGGGTGTGTGTTTGGGGTAGAGATGGACCGCTATGGGTCCGAATGGGTCGTGGAAGGTGTCAAAGTGAAGCTTGTGTTGGTTAGAGTCAGAATGGTGTGTTTTTAAGTGAAAGTCGCGTCAATCTGCGCATGCGCAGTTGGTTGTAGTAAGTAAAGTGGCCATTTTGGGGCAGTACAGGAAGGTATTTGGGGTCGAGATGGACCATCCTTGGTCCGAATGCGTCCTGGAAGGTGTCATCTTGTAGCTCTCGGGGTGTAGACCCCGATTTGAGGGCTGCCCACGTCACCTGTGACGTCATCGGTGACGTCATCAGTACGAGTAGTAGCGAAAGTGGGCATTTTGGGGCAGTGAAGGAAGGTATTTGGGGTAGAGAGGGACCATCTTTGGTCCGAATGTGTCTAGGGAAGTGTCATGTTGTAGCTCTCGGGGTGTACATCCCGATTTGAGGGATGTCCGCGTCACCTGTGACGTCATCGGTGACGTCATCAGTACGAGTAGTAGCGAAAGTGGGCATTTTAGGGCAGTACAGGAAGGTATTTGGGATAGAGAGGGACCATCTTTGGTCCGAATGTGTCTAGGGAAGTATCATGTTGTAGCTCTCGGGGTGTACATCCCGATTTGAGGGATGTTCGCGTCATCTGTGACGTCATCGGTGACGTCATCAGTACGAGTAGTAGCGAAAGTGGGCATTTTGGGGCAGTGAAGGAAGGTATTTGGGGTAGAGATGGACCATACTTGGTCCGAATGCGTCGTGGGAGGTGTCATGTTGTAGCTCTCGGGGTGTACACCCCGATGTGAGGCATGTCCGCAGCATCTGTGACGTCACTGGTGACGTCATCAGTACGAGTAGTAGCGAAAGCGGGTATTTTGGGGCAGTGAAGGAAGGTATTTGGTGTAGAGATGGACCATCCTTGGTCCGAATGCGTCGTGTGAGATGTCATCTTGTAGCAACGCCCGCCAACACCAAGCTCAATGATTCAACGCCCTGGTGAAATAGCTCAGAAGCTCTGATTTTCTAGATATTCCATGGAATTGTCACTCATTCTTCGAAATGCAGTGACGTCCGTCGTTACGCCTTAACAGACCGGAGAGAGTACAACAACAACAACAACAAGGATGACACATGAGAGAACAACAACAAGAAGTTTGTTTCATATAGTTTATTCTCCCCAATGTTACATCATACCCACGCTGGGGGAGCCGCGTTGGGTATATTTACAATTCAAGAAGACTCTTGTCCAATCAGAGGCCACCATTTGCATTTGTCATATTCGTTCCTGTCCGTTAGATGTATTCTTGTCCAATCAGAAGTCTCCATTTCAGAAAGTTCCATCTTCGGCCATGTTCGCTCTGAACCGTTTATTCTAATCATCGTCGGGCAGGCCAGGATACCGTTGAGGCCACATATCCTCAGATAGTTGTTTGTGCATTCTGAGTATCCATCAGTGCATGGGTGAATACATTCATCCGATGGGAAGATTCCGTAATTTTGTCACGAAGAACGTAACATTGGTGACCCTCTCTACGACCCACTTGGTGTTGGGGCGCTGTTGATAGGCCCATTCCAAGACATCCAATTGGTCCACTTGGTCCAGCACCGGCTCTAGCGACGCCCGGTTAATGATGGTAAACGGTTGGTCAAATACCCGGATGTTACTGCTCGGGTAAAAGTATCGGACTCGGTCTGTCTCCTTATGCTGCAGCACATAACCAAACGCCAGATTCAATTTGAAGGACGTAGCTTGGTCATTGAAGATGGCTTCCACGTAGTTGCGTAGACGGGTGAGGCCAGTCAGCCGGAAATTGTAGATATCTTGAATAGGGCGATGACGGAGGAAACAGTGCCGTATCATGGGCCAATGGCGCCGATAGATGTCACTCACTGGATGGGCGTCCTGTAAGAGATCGCTGGGAATATCCACCGCATCTTCCAGAAAATGTTCGTTGTTGTCAGGCGTATGACTGGGAACAGTAATGCTAGGGACCGGCTGGATATCTAGGCTGTTCTGAACTGTGGGTATAGGCGGGCTCTCCGTGATCGCATCACCAGTGGCATTCGTCTCCCCGGGTTCATCTTCAGTGGGTCTGTCCCTCCTGGGTGCCCCTTTAGTGGAAAGTTGTCCCTCATGCCGTGGTGACGGACCATGAATCAAACGCTCATGCCGTCTTAACTGACTGGGTCGTTTGAAGAGTTGACCACATTCTTCGCATGGACGCTTGGGTGGCCCATGAATTGAACGTTCATGGCGCTGTAAATGATCCGGGCGCTGAAACGACAGTGTACATATCGTACAGCTATACCAGGCGGTTCCGGCGTGCTTGGTAGCCTCATGGCGGCGCAAGTCGTGCAGACGAGTGAATGATTTCGAGCACGTAGTACAAGTGAACATCTTGGTGGTTGACAGAGTGTCTGATGAAACGGCCAGGCCGCTTCCCTTTTATAGCAAGCTAGCTGGTGATCTATTTTTAGCACAATCAGTTCAACTTGGACATTCCGCGTCTTTTCGGTGACGTCCGTGACTATTCGGGCACCTCCGTGTCTCTTCGGTAACCTCCGTGTCTTTTCGGCAACCTCCGTGTCTCTTCGGTCACCTCCGTCTCTTTTCGGTGACGTCCGTGGCTCTTCGGGCACCTCCGTGTCTCTTCGGTAACCTCCGTGACATCTTCGGTCACCTCCGTGTCTCTTCGGTGACCTCCGTGACATCTTCGGTAACCTCCGTGTCTCTTCGGGCACCTCCGTGACATCTTCGGTCACCTCCGTGTCTCTTCGGTCACCTCCGTAACTATCCGGCTATTCAGGTGTAAACCCCGATGTACCCGTATGGAACACACAGTTAAAGGACCCGGATAAAAGTACCCGGATGTAGGCGCGGACGTCATTGACAAGAGCCCGGATGTACAAGAACCCGGATGTACCCGGATGTAAAAGTCCCCGGATGTAAAAGTCCCCGGATGTAAAAGTGCCCGGATGTTTACGAATGTTCCACCATTCCGGACTTCTATCAGGTCCATGTCCAGAAGCTCTCATGTCCTGCATGTGAATAGTCATATTGTGTGTGTATGCATGTGTGTATGCGTCTGTGTGTGTGTGCGTGTGTGTGTGTGTGTGTGTGTGCGTGCCTGTGCGTGTGTATGTGTATGTGTATGTATGCCTCTGTGTGTGTGTTTATGTGTGTGCTTGCGAGTGTGTTTACGCGTATGTGTGCGTGCGTGTGTGTGTGCGTGTGTGCGCGTGTGTATGAGTCTGTGTGTATGTGTGCATTGCGTCTGTGTGTATGTGTGTATGCGTGTATGCGTCTGTGTGTATGCAACCACCACCACCACCACCATCATCACTACCACCACCACACACCACCACTACCACCACCACCACCGGGCGTTGACGCCCGTCAACGCCACCACCACCACACCACCACCACCACGACCACCACCACTGGGCACACATACCTGGTGCACTCTGTACCCTATAGCCCGTAGGGCATAGGGTACACCAGGGTGTGGGTGCGATCGGAGCTCTTGGAGCTCAGAGCTCGGAAGTGACATTTGCATATGACCTCTGTGAGGTCACTTCCGCTTCCGTTCACGTGACCCGAACTGACCTTTGACCCCTGCGCGCGCTAACAATACCGGATAAAAATTGCGCGCAGGGGTCAAACGTCAGTTCGGGTCACGTGAACGGAAGCGGAAGTGACCTCACAGAGGTCACACGCAAATGTCACTTCCGAGCTCTGAGCTCCACACGCTTTGAGCTCCAAGAGCTCCGATCGCACCCACACCCTGGTGTACCATATGCCCTACGGGCTATAGAGTACAGAGTGCACCAGGTATGTGTGCCCAGTGGTGGTGGTCGTGGTGGTGGTGTGGTGGTGTGGTGGTGTGTGGTGGTGGTGGTGATGGTGGCGTTGACGGGCGTCAACGCCCGGTGGTGGTGGTGGTAGTGGTAGTGTGTGTTGTTATGTGGGGGTGGTAGTGGTGATGGTGGTGGTGGTGGTGGTTGCATACACACACACACGCATACACACAGACGCATACACGCATACACACATACACACAGACGCGATGCACACATACACACAGACTCATACACACGCGCACACATTCACGTACATGCACACGCACATACACGCACACCCTCACACACATACACACAGACGCATACACACACAATATGATTATTCACACGCAGGACATGAGAGCTTCTGGACATGGACCTGATAGAAGTCCGGAATGGTCGAACATTCGTAAACATCGGGGCACTTTTACATCCGGGGACTTTTACATCCGGGTACATCCGGGTTCTTGTACATCCGGGCTCTTGTCAATGACGTCCGCGCCTACATCCGGGTACTTCTATCCGGGTCCTTTAGCTGTGTGTTCCATACGGGTACATCGGGGTTTACACCTGAACAGCCGCATAGTTACGGAGGTGACCGAAGAGACACGGAGGTGACCGAAGATGTCACGGAGGTGCCCGAAGAGACACGGAGGTTACCGAAGATGTCACGGAGGTCACCGAAGAGACACGGGGGTGACCGAAGATGTCACGGAGGTTACCGAAGAGACACGGTGCCCGAAGAGTCACGGACGTCACGGAAAAGACACGGAGGTGACCGAAGAGACACGGAGGTTGCCGAAAAGACACGGAGGTGCCCGAATAGTCACGGACGTCACCGAAAAGACACGGAATGTCCAAATTGAACTGATTGTGCTAAAAATAGATCACCAGCTAGCTTGCTATAAAAGGGAAGCGGCCTGGCCGTTTCATCAGACGCTCTGTCCACCACCAAGATGTTCACTTGTACTACGTGCTCGAAATCATTCACTCGTCTGCACGACTTGTGCCGCCATGAGGCTACCAAGCACGCCGGAACCGCCCGGTATAGCTGTACGATATGTACACTGTCGTTTCAGCGCCCGGATCATTTACAGCGCCATGAACGTTCAATTCATGGGCCACCCAAGCGTCCATGCGAAGAATGTGGTCAACTCTTCAAACGACCCAGTCAGTTAAGACGGCATGAGCGTTTGATTCATGGTCCGTCACCACGGCATGAAGGACAACTTTCCACTAAAGAGGCACCCAGGAGGGACAGACCCACTGAAGATGAACCCGGGGAGACGAATGCCACTGGTGATGCGATCACGGAGAGCCCGCCTATACCCACAGTTCAGAAGAGCCTAGATATCCAGCCGGTCCCTAGCATTACTGTTCCCAGTCATACGCCTGACAACAACGAACATTTTCTGGAAGATGCGGTGGAGTTCCCAGCGATCTCTTACAGGACGCCCATCCAGTGAGTGACATCTATCGGCGCCATTGGCCCATGATACGGCACTGTTTCCTCCGTCATCGCCCTATTCAAGATATCTACAATTTCCGGCTGACTGGCCTCACCCGTCTACGCAACTACGTGGAAGCCATCTTCAATGACCAAGCTACGTCCTTCAAATTGAATCTGGCGTTTGGTTATGTGCTGCAGCATAAGGAGACAGACCGAGTCCGATACTTTTACCCGAGCAGTAACATCCGGGTATTTGACCAACCGTTTATCATCATTAATCGGGCGTCGCTAGAGCCCGTGCTGGACCAAGTGGACCAATTGGATGTCTTGGAATGGGCCTATCAACAGCGCCCCAACACCAAGTGCGTCGTAGAGAGGGTCACCAATGTTACGTTCTTCGTGACAAAATTACGGAATCTTCCCATCGGATGAATGTATTCACCCATGCACTGATAGATACTCAGAATGCACAAACAACTATCTGAGGATATGTGGCCTCAACGGTATCCTGGGCTGCCCGACGATGATTAGAATAAACGGTTCAAAGCGAACATGACCGAAGATGGAACTTTCTGAAATGGAGACTTCTGATTGGACAGGAATACATCTAACGGAAAGGAACGAATATGACAGATGCAAATGGTGACCTCTGATTGGACAAGAGTCTTCTTGAATTGTAAATATACCCAACGCGGCTCCCCCAGCGTGGGTATGATGTAACATTGGGGAGAATAAACTATATGAAAAAACTTCTTGTTGTTGTTGTTCTCTCATGGCTCATCCTTGTTGTTGTTGTTGTACTCTCTCCGGTCTGTTAAGGCGTAACGACGGACGTCACTGCATTTCGAAGAATGAGTGACAATTCCATGGAATATCTAGAAAATCAGAGCTTCTGAGCTATTTCACCAGGGCGTTGAATCATTGAGCTTGGTGTTGGCGGGCGTTGCTACAAGATGACACCTCACACGACGCATTCGGACCAAGGATGGTCCATCTCTACACCAAATACCTTCCTTCACTGCCCCAAAATACCCGCTTTCGCTACTACTCGTACTGATGACGTCACCAGTGACGTCACAGATGCTGCGGACATGCCTCACATCGGGGTGTACACCCCGAGAGCTACAACATGACACCTCCCACGACGCATTCGGACCAAGTATGGTCCATCTCTATCCCAAATACCTTCCTTCACTGCCCCGAAATGCCCACTTTCGCTACTACTCGTACTGATGACGTCACCGATGACGTCACAGATGACGCGGACATCCCTCAAATCGGGATGTACACCCCGAGAGCTACAACATGACACTTCCCTAGACACATTCGGACCAAGATGGTCCCTCTCTACCCCAAATACCTTCCTGTACTGCCCTAAAATGCCCACTTTCGCTACTACTCGTACTGATGATGTCACCGATGACGTCACAGGTGACGCGGACATCCCTCAAATCGGGATGTACACCCCGAGAGCTACAACATGACACTTCCCTAGACACATTCGGACCAAAGATGGTCCCTCTCTACCCCAAATACCTTCCTTCACTGCCCCAAAATGCCCACTTTCGCTACTACTCGTACTGATGACGTCATCGATGACGTCACAGGTGACGTGGGCAGCCCTCAAATCGGGGTCTACACCCCGAGAGCTACAAGATGACACCTCCCAGGACGCATTCTCCATCTCGACCCCATATACCTTCCTGTACTGCCCCAAAATGGCCACTTTACTTACTACAACCAACTGCGCATGCGCAGATTGACGCGACTTGCACTTAAAAACACACCATTCTGACTCTAACCCACACAAGCTTCACTTTGACACCTTCCACGACCCATTCGGACCCATAGCGGTCCATCTCTACCCCAAACACACACCCACATACCACCCAAAATGCCCGCTTTCTATACTACGGCCAGACTGCGCATGCGCAGACTATCGAAAACGGACGAACCATTAGTCCAGTCGGATGCTCCTCCACGAGAGCTTCAAAATAAGACCTCATACGACATCATAGGATCATTAGGGGCTCACCTAGACCCCAAAACGTCCACCCCGTATGGGCCTATACCCCCATAGCCATGCAGTATAGGCCTATGGGCCTACCCAGGCCTCGGTGAACTTTTCCAAAAATTTCACCGTTTCGCTCCGGGACCATTCCCATCGTGTTCTAAATGACGAGACGTGAAAAACAAATCCAAGCAGCCCATATCACAATGAACGTGTGTGAATTTCCAAGGTTGAACCTATACCCCCATATGGCCAGTACGGGACTATATGGGCTATATGGTACTTTTCCAAAAATTTCACCGTTGCACTCCGAGACCCTTCCCATCGTGTTCTAAATGACTAGACGTGAAAAACAAATCCAAGCAACCCATATCACAATGAACGTGTGTGAATTTTCCAGGTTGGACCTATACCCCCCATAGCCAGCCTATAGGCCTATATACAGACCTCGGTGACTTTTTCCAAAAATTTCACCGCTTCGCTCCGGGACCCCTCCCATTGTGTTTTTCTCGGCGAGACGAGAACAACGAGACCCCACAACCCATAGTAAAGCCCACAAAAAAAATTGACCACCCCTCCCCCCATATAGCCAGTATGAGCCTATATACAGACCTCGGTGACTTTTCCCATAAATTTCACCGATTCGCTCCGGGACCCTTCCCATTGTCATTTTCTTGGCGAGACGAGAAAAACGAGACCCCACAAGCCATAGTAAAGCCTACAAAAAATTTTTCCCTTATATTGTATAATACAGACCCCTATTGTAGGGGTAAAGTCCGAGTTCCGCTTTTTATATTTTCTGAAAACAATCCTAATTTTACATGCACCCACCCCATTGACTGGATAGGCAGGCCCAATAAGCCCGGGGACCGATATTAGCCCGTTTGGCTAGAGTTGATAGGTGTTTTCCCCTATTTTAGGGGTAAAGTCCGTATTCCGCTTTTTATAGTTTCGGGAAAAAATCATAATTTTACATGCACCCACCCCATTGACTTGATAGGCAGGTCCCAATAAACCCGGGGACCGATATTAGCCCTTTTGGCTAGAGTTGATAAGAGTTTTCCCCTATTTTAGGGGTGAAGTCCGTGTTCCGCTTTTTATATTTTCGGGGAAAAATCCTAATTTTAAATGTACCCACCCCATTGACTTGATAGGCAGGCTCCGATAAGCCCGGGGACCGATATTAGCCCTTTTGGCTAGGGTTGATAGGGATTTCCCCCTATTTTAGGGTAAAGTCCGTGTTCCGCCTTTTTATATTTTCGGAAAAAATCCTAATTTTACATGCACCCAACCCATTGACTTGATAGGTAGGTGCCAATAAGCCCGGGGACCGATATTAGCCCTTTTGGCTAGGGTTGATAGGTGTTTTCCCCTATTTTAGGGGTAAAGTCCGTGTTCCGCTTTTTATAGTTTGGGGAAAAATCCTAATTTTACATGCACCCACCCATGACTGGATGCCTCTTTACGAATGCTTCACTTTGATACCTCACTCGACCCAATCGGACCATGCAGCGTATTTGAAGTCTCGGGACTACTTTTTCTCCGCGGAAGCTTTTTCCAGCGACCGTATCACCGCCAGACCGCGGAGGAATTCGCGGTGAAAGAGGGGGCGCCACCTGTTGGAACTATAGCGGCCTTGACCTCTACACGGCCTCAGAGGTCAAAGGCCGTAAATGGCCGCTTCCTATACTTTAACCTGGGTTCCCCCTTAAATTTTAACCGGGGGAACAAATAAGTAGGTCAATGCGCGGTTAAAATGGTAGACTATAGTACTATCACCCGTTCGTGGTTAACACGTTAATATTAATTCTGTTATAATGAATTCATCGAATAAATGTTCTTTAGTACTATTTTATTATGGCTGAGAGACCAAATCGATGACCATACATGATCAAGTTATTCACCTGTACCATGTGTACGTCTGCAGCAAAATGTTTGAGATTGAACTGTGAGTTACTAAAAACTCGAAACAGTCAAACACGCGGATCGGATTTTTGTGTAGAGAAAGTCGGTCTAGGCTTAATTTATAATGACACACACCAATAAAGAAATGGTGGCTTGATGATGGGTACCATTTCATGCCACAGTGCGAACTCTTACATCAGGCTATGTGAAGTGACTTAATACATCAGCCAGAGAACATTACTTTCAAAGTCCTAGTTCGACATGCGGTTCATGTGCACATTATGCCAGCAAGCACTTAACTTCCGGCTAACCCCACACTTTCCAGATCGGTCCTTGCGCGAACTACATTAATCAAACCTTTAATGAAAACAAACAAATCGACGTTTTTTTAACCATAATGGTGCATCGTGACCTGTGTTCACCAGTTGCACACGTAATCGGCTTGTAATACGCAGATTATAAGCTACAAACGTTTCCGCCGGCATTGATGCATCTGCATCAATAAGTTTTCTTGTGTTGAGTTTTATTCACTGGGAAAGGCCAAGAACGCATCTCCAGTCATCTGGGATCCTGGAGCTTCCGGGGCCTAGGCGGCCCCTGGAACCTCGCCTTATTGTGCTGTCATAGTATAGCTCCCCCCCCCCCCCGCCCCAAATCTGAAAACTTGTCTACGCCCTTGTAACTGCAGGGGTTCTTTCCTCAATTTCAAGAAAAATTCAAATCTCGTTGATATGCACTCTTAAAATAATTCATGGATTTTGTTCCAGGTTTTATTCAGGCCATTTGACGACAATTGTGTTTCAAGGATGATTTTTTTATTATTTTTCTTGAAAATGAGGAAAGAATCTCTGCAGTTAAGAGCAACTTACTCGAACTCCAAGAACTCGTCCTGAATTTTAAGTTCAATCGTCTAGAACGATCGTGGAAATGCCGGACGATTTAAAGAGTGCAGAAGTACTAATATTCTTCAGTCAGTTCTTAGAAAGAGTAGAAAGAACAAAATAACTTCAATTCCATCATAATTTTCTTTTTTTTTTCTTTTTGAGAGTTATGGGACTATCTCTCTCCGCTAAATTGAAAGCTTATAGATCTACACTACAATCTGTCGGGACGTGACAGGTTAAGTAACGGTATACAGTGTTGGACAGCAGTAAATAAAAGGATATTTTCAACGGCCTGGTAAATGTGGTCACATAAGGAGGTATACTGTAAGAACAACTGAAAAACACAAACACATAAACGCACACAGAAAATTCACACACACATACACGCGTAAATCCAGTGGAATAAAGAAATTCAAGACGATGTACGGATGTGGGGGTTGCGTATATTTTTTGGAAGCGAAGATATACTTACAACAGTACAACACAGCGAGTTGCAGACTTTCCGAGAGATAACTTCATAACAGGCATCATTCCAAGCACGGACTAATATTTAACACCATTTAAAAGCTATACGATAATGCAGGATAATCATTATTCATTTACGCTGACATTTTCTTCATCGATAGTGGCAGAGATCATTCATGAAATGACGGCCTCGCCATACGATCCACATCGCAATAGCTGCTCCCTAAGCATGCGCAGATCGATTTTGTCCTAAAATACCGAAAGGCGACGGGAAGGGCGACGTCGCTAGCGACGTCGTGGGCGACGTCGCGTTTAAACAGAGCGACGTCGCGTCGCGTTCTATCTCTTAACATTATAAGAACGCGACGGGGAGGGCGACGGGATGGGCGACGTCGCGATCGACGTCGTGGGCGACGTCGCCCATCGCGTCGTGTTGATTAAAGCGACGCGCGACGGGAAGAGCGACGTCGCCCGCGACGTCGTGGGCGACGTCGCGTTTAAAAAGGGCGACGTCGCGTCGCGTTCTATCTCTTAACATTATAAGAACGCGACGGGAAGGGCGACGGGAAGGGCGGCGTCGCGGGCGTCGTCGCCCTTCCCTTCGCCTGCGACGCGCGACGCAAAAATGGCCGAAATGGAACACCATAGTAAATAAAACAATATCCCACCGGGTCATAGACATGTTATGCGACATAAGTGTAGTGGGTATGGTAGATGTTTCAGTGTTAACATTAAATTATTGAAAAACATACATAAAATTAATATTTAAACTTTAAATAGTCTGTTGAAATAAAATATCCAATTATCAAGATATTCGCAGCGGTTTCCAATATATTATGTATGCAAATGAGCTTAAGCTAGAGACCCACACCTCAGACCCAATACATTTCAAATAGGTTAAAATTCAATTTCTTGCGAATAATCTTTGGTTTATTGAAAGTATATGTTAATTGTTAAAAGAAATATGCAAATGTTTTGTTTTAAGAGGGATAACTTCGTTGCCATGGGAGCCATGTCAATTTAATAGGAATAACCTGAAAATAGATAGGAAAGTGTCACATGAGTGTCACAAACAGCTTTGTTACCATTAGAAATAAATTAACCTCTTGACCCTCACTTTTTTATTTGACTTTAGAAGAAAAAACAGAGTAAATGAAGTGATTTACGTGCTATCTGAATTTTATCAAAAGTCTTGGTCCATTATTATCTAAAAATCCAATCTTACGGGTATCCTTTTCTCCATTTCCCCATCATTTCTGTATTAATCTGAGACAAGGGGTAATTCGTGATAAAGGGGAACCGAATCGGTTTACTCTAGGGTCAATTTTAGGAGAAGAAAGTGGTTGTTGAGATATTGGAAGTTGAAATATCAATCTGATATTCAGGGAATTTATACATATGAGATCTTGTAATTTCACCAAGTGAGCTGATTATAATGAGCTTCATTTGTGCTTGAATATTCGCAGAGCTATAGGCCCAATATCTTTCAAGGTTATTGTATTGGTTATTTATAGCATTATTCGAACTTTATAACTTTGAGTTCGAAAAATATCCAATTATTTTTAGAAATGCGGTTTCCATAGCACCAGTTACTAGGGGCTTCATTTTGAAAATTTTGCAGGTTATGAAATCTGAGTCACTGAATTGCCGTAACAAGTGTCTATGGGAGTCATCTTCATTAAAAATAAAATCAAGTTTAACTTTTTATGTTCCTGGTATAAAATGCTTAGTTACTGGTTACTATGGTCAATATATCTGAAACTATTGGTAACCAAGTGACAAAAGTGTGAAACAATTCTAACGGAATACAAACGAATCTTTAGTCTATGTAATAGAGAAAGAAGATATGCCCTTATTTTCCTATCTGATTATGTCTAGTTCACAGTGTGACATCACCGAAGCTCATTTTCATACAAAATTTGTACCAAACCCAAGAATCTTTGATGTCCCATTTATTGTCCAGGCCATTTTGGTCCGCTAAAAGCCTGATCCCTTTATTTTACTTTATGCATTTCAGTTAAAAAACAAATTAACAGAAACAGTATTTTAGCTCACCTAAATTGAACCAGACATGGAACCTATCCCAAT
The DNA here is from genome assembly GCA_036873755.1 of Hanleya hanleyi. Lineage (NCBI taxonomy): Eukaryota > Metazoa > Mollusca > Polyplacophora > Lepidopleurida > Hanleyidae > Hanleya > Hanleya hanleyi. Next base: position 27,836 of record JAVTVY010020428.1, read on the forward strand.
AAGTACATCACCCAAATCAAGGATCAAGGAATTAAAAGTAGTAAGAAGTCCGGATCATTGTAAGTGATTGCACAACATTATATTAAAACAGTCGGGTCAGGGGCTTTTGACTATGCGATCTCAAATCCAGGGCACGCACGTGTATTTGTTTATACGGAAGTTACAACTACGCATGAACCTCGAAAGGCCCAATATTGACCAATCAGCTATCGGCTAACCTACTCTCTCTATCAATGAATGCGGTACAACGCGCACGAGGCACGGAAATATTACACAATCATTCAGATGCTGTATTATATTTTGCCACAAATCTATACCACAATTTATCACAAAAATAGAAGTAACCAATGGTTAAACCCTAAGGAATACAGCGTTTTACAGCTTCAGCGACCATCTCGGGTATTTCGGTTTGAACCCGGCGATGAACACAAATAAACCTCGGAGGTCAGGCCTCATACGTCACTCCATAATGAGACTCCTACACTAACGGCATACAATCTCATGGCCCAGGCCACACCCCTCCCAGCTTTATCAGAGAGTTGGCTCCTGACAATTCCTCATAACATCAAACACATTTACAATTCATGTCAAGTATGATGTATCAATTAAACCAATGTACAAAACTAAGTATCTATTGGAACATGTGACTTATAAGGAATATTCAAACAACTGACTAGTTGGTTACATCACGCACAGCTCAGTAACCATGGTAGCTGTGTAGCATCCCAGTACATGCTACATTTACTACTTATTCTGATAAATGTCACTGGCTTGCTTCATCAAAGAAGAACTGAGCGTAACCAAAAAATTTCCCAAATCTGCATGTTCCTGACAGTCAGTGTCTTTAATTTCTGTCGACACAACTGTAGTTCTCGCTGATCTAGGTTCCTTGTAAGGGTTGCGGTGATGTCCAGCAGTGGTACGAGATGTCCTTCTAGGGGCTACCACACGTGTCGATTCTGCCACAGTTAAATTTTGATCATTTGAGTCCGGTTGCCTGTCGGTCACATCTGTGTCTGGAGAAATTTCAAAAGTCTCTGGTTCCGCAACTACAATGAATCCAAAAAGATTTTGCCCAATTCCAGGAAAATGTAGTACACTTTGAACAGTTCTAGTCCAGGAAAACAAAGTTCGTCTCAAACAGTTTAATTACCTGAAAACCGTTCTATTCCAGGAAAACAGTTTCATTTCAAGAAAACACTTTATTACAAGAAAACAGTTCTATTTCAGGAAAACAATTTCGATCTGAGAAATTCGTTCCAGGAAAATACAATTCACCTCAAACAGTTTTGTTCCTGTAGTAACTTGACTTGACGAATAGTTCAACTGTCAGTGAAAAAACACATTTAATCCGGACAGAGATACGGAGCGGTGTACAAACTAGGCAGCCATTATCCACGCGGTTTTAGAGAGTTCCGTAGTCACTCTAATTGACAGTCAGTCACCACGTTAATGAAATACCACACTCCTCCCCCTTTAAGTAATGACTTTTATGAACTTTAACTGCTGCCATGTATCCGCGACAATGGTGGTTTGTGTCATGCCCGTTAACGATTAATGTCCAACTTTCATGTCATGAACACAAACTGCAAACTGTAAACTTCAAGAAATAAATTTGAATATGAAAACACTTATAGACTTAAGAGTTCCTTCTTGTTAACATGCCGAATGAATGTCTCTGGAGTGAAAATTGGCTAATGGAAAATCGTTTAAACATTAACTTCAATTATTCCAAAGTCACTGATACCCTCTCAGGTTTTCCCGAACGAATCACTATACCAGTCACTTAGTTATATAATCTCTCAGGTATTCCGGTGTTCTCCTTTCTCTCACCGGGAATCGTTGACTGGTGGTTTCGGTGGGATGGAGGATCTCGTTTTCTGTTGATGCATCAGTTGGTTCTGGTGGACTCCTTTCACTGGCTGCAGTTCCCTCATCACTGGCGGACATCATTGTCGGCTCCGTCTCAGGAACCCCGGCCATTGGTACTGCAATTGTAGATTCACATTTCGTTGTTGTATGCTCATTATTGTCCTCGTCTGTACGAATTCGGACATGGTCTTGATGTCGCCTCATGACCCGACCATCTTTCATCAGGATCTTGAATGACAATGGACCAGTTTTTTCCGTGATGACCCCTGGTAGCCATCGGTAGCCGCGTCCGAAATTTTCCACATACACATTATTCCCTTTTTCTAGGGAACGCGCCATAACATGTCGATCATGCCGTTGTTTCTGTTGATACTGTTTCTGCCACACTCTCCGGTGAACATCCGGATGGAGCAGATCGAGGCGAGATTTTGACCGGCGATTCATCAGTAATTCCGATGGCGATGTCCCCGTTGTAGTCTGAGGCGTCAATCGATATTGGAAAAGGAAACTACCTATGCGACTTTCCCAAGTTCCACCGGTCATTTTATTCATGGCCTCCTTGAAGGTTTGCACTGCTCGCTCGACGTGACCATTTGACGCAGGATGATAAGGTACATAGAAGATGTGTGAAATTCCATTTCGACTGGTGAATTCCTTGAATTCCACACTTGTGAATGTCGCACCGTTGTCCGACACCAGTCTGTCTGGTAATCCATGAGTCGTGAACACCATTTCTAGTTTCTCTATAGTGGCCCTGGATGTAATCGTGTTCATGGGTAAGACTTCTAGCCACTTTGAATAGGCATCAATCAGGATCAAAAACATCTTTCCCATAAAAGGACCAGCAAAGTCAATGTGGATTCTGGACCATGGTTGACTAGGGCACTCCCAAGGATGCAGTGGTGCTTCAGGTGGAGAAAGTCGATTGGTTTGACACTGTGCACATCCCTGGACTTTACGTTCCAAATCTGTGTCTGGACCTGGCCACCACACATAGCTTCTAGCCAAGCTCTTGATCTTGTCGATTCCTGGGTGTGCGACGTGAAGATCGTCCAGTACTGTTTTCCGGCATGTTGCTGGAATTATGACGTGATTGCCCCACAAAACGCATCCATCGTGAACACTCAGTTCTGCTCGGCGAAGATGGTAAGGGTCTATGTCTTTGCTCGGGCTTTTTTGAGGCCAACCTTGTAGTACAAAGTTGAGCACCCGCGATAATACTGGGTCACGTCGAGTGAACAAACTGATCTGATTCGCTGTGAGCGGAGTTTTATCTTCCAAATGTTCAAACAGTAACACAGTCTCCCCTGGCAGTGGGACGGTTGATGGCACGGTAGGCAAGGGGAGGCGACTCAGTGCATCCGCATTGTTGTTTGCACTGCCTTCCTTGTAGATGATGGTGTACTCATAGCCAGCGAGTATCAAGGCCAGCGCTGCAAGCGAGCTGCGGTCATTGGAGGTATAGCCTTATCTGGTCTGAATAGGCCAATCAGAGGTTTGTGATCCGTAATCACGGTAAATGGTCGCCCATAAAGGAATTGATGGAACTTTCGTAGTCCAAAAATTATAGTGAGTCCTTCTTTTTCCAGTTGCGAATAACCTTGTTCGGCCTTGGACAATGTACGTGACGCGAAAGTGATTGGCTTCTCTGTACCATCATCAAATATGTGGGATATCACGGCTCCAATGCCGTATGGCGAGACATCACATGCGAGTACCAGTTTCCGGTCGGGGTTGAAATGTACCAACACACTTCTGGACTGTAGCAAGTCTTTGGACGCTTGAAACGCTTTGTCTTCCTCTTCATCCCAGCTCCAAGGAGCATCTTTGCGTAGTAAATGATGTAATGGGGCTAGCGTGGAAGCCAAGTTGTTCAAGAACTTTGCATAATAGTTGATCAGTCCCAGATATGATTTCAGTTCAGTGACGTTCTTCGGCCGTGGAGCATTTTTGATTGCCCCAACTTTTTCCATAAGTGGGTGAATTCCCTCTTTGTCGATTTTGTGTCCCAGGAACACCACTTCGTCTGCCATGAAGATACATTTTGTGATTTTCAGACGAATGCCTGCTTCATCCAGCCTGGACAACACCTTGTCCAAATTGGCCTTGTGGGCCGCGTCTGTGGCCCCTGTTACCAGAATGTCATCCACTCGCACAACAACGTTGTCTATACCCTGTAGGAGATTTTCCATTGTACGCTGGAAAATTCCTGGAGCCGACGAAACTCCGTATGGTAGGCGACAGTAAGAAAAAGTCCTTTGTGGGTATTGATCGTCGTATACTGTTTAGATTCTTCTGTGAGCGTCATCTGTTGATATGCTTGGCTCATGTCCAGCTTGGTGAATTTCCTCCCCCCACCTAGGGTTGCAAACAAATCTTCAGTTTTGGGTATGGGGTAAGAGTCTAGTTTGGAGACCTGGTTCAAGGTGAGTTTATAACCCCCACATATGCGTATTGACTGGTCACTTTCCACGACAGGCACAATGGGGGTTGCTCAGTCCGAATATTGTACTGGTTCTATTGTACCTTCTGCCTGAAGTCTCTCTAATTCTGCTTCAATTTTGTCTCGGAGTGCATATGGCACGGGTCGGGCTCTGAAGAATCTAGGCTTGGCCTGTGGGTCTACCTGAATTTTGGCCTGTACTCCTTGAAGCGTTCCTAATCCCTCTTTGAATAGGTTTGGATACCTACTCAAAATTTCCTCCGCATTTGAAAGACCTACTGTGGGTGCTTCGTTTGACTGTACTTGTATAGCCTCTTACTTTCACAGTAACTTTCCTGAGACTATCAGTACCTAATTTCATGGATTTGTATGTTTTCTCAGCAATCAATGTTACTGATGCCCCAGTATCAACTTCCATGTTGATATCAGACTGTCTCACCTCCATATCCATATGAATCGGTCGTTTTCAAACTGAATCCCATCCTCGTCGCCAATTTATGTAGTAGCTTGACTTGACGAATAGTTCAACTGTCAGTGAAAAAACACATTTAATCCGGACAGAGATACAGAGCGGTGTACAAACTAGGCAGCCATTATCCACGCGGTTTTAGAGAGTTCCGTAGTCAGGGGAGGTCACTCTAATTGACAGTCAGTCACCACGTTAATGAAATACCATAGTTCCGAGAAAACACACTTTCATTCCAAGGACTGATTGAGATTCCACTCCAGCCACATACAAATGTCAAGTCAAATTCCTATCCAGGAAATTACCAATCCAGTTCCAATCCAGGAAAACAGCACATTACATCAAGTTTCAATTTCCAATCCAGGAAATAATGCCGATTCCATCCAGGAAACATATACAAGTCACATCAATTTCCAATCCAGGAAATTACCAATCCATTTCCAATCCAGGAAAACAGCACATTACATCAAGTTCCAATTTTCAATCCAGGAAATAATGTAATTTCCAACCCAGGAAACAATGCCGATTCCAATCCAGGAAACATATACAAGTCACATCAAATTCCAATCCAGGAAAATAACAGGCCTGCAAGTGGAGATCCGGGATAACTCCAACTGCTGATCGTGCAAATCATCTCGTCATCTCTCGACCATCTCTCGACCATCGTTTCTTCCCCCACACCAACATTGTTGAACCGCTAGATATATGCTATTGCTTTATCCTGTCGGCGACGCCAAGTTGTGACTGGGGACGCAAGAGCATATAGTCAACAGGAGACTTCAATGTCGTCATATAACTCCTTTTATTATACGGGTTTCATAACCGGGGAAGAAACGATGGGAGCAGTACAGGTAACCTGAGACCAGGAGTTGGAGGTTTACTACATTGTACCAATACAGATGTTATACAAATAGGTAGAGCATATTTACTATTTACATACTTTCTGCCTGTATGTTACTCAATAAAGAAATAAATCCAATGATCATGTTGATACAGCCCACATTCTTTGACTGATTACATAATATGTAAATACAACTTGGAAGTTTAGTCCATTACGGCCTTCCATAGATGGAGAAAGCATCAGTTACTGTTACAACACGCTAATTTTACTCATGGCACGATAACATTCTACAAACCAGCTCAATAAATGTCTTAGCATGACTAGAAAATATCAAAATCTAAGTATCAATTATCCACATGGCTGTTTTTCCATAATCTAGACAAATATGCTACCCGAAACATAACCCACGTTGTTGTTGTTGTAACAACGTCAACCATGAGCGATCTTCAATTGGTTTTACGGGAGAATACACACAGTTATTTTATGAAAGAACTCGTAACTTGTTACAGAACATTTCAGAACAATAACTATTACTTCAATCGGAGAAGGAACTGTTTACTTACGCCGTAGTACAGCGAAACGGCTCAACAATGTTGGTGTGTCACGAATACAAAATGGCGGCGGTACAACGCGCACGAGGCACGGAAATATTACACAATCATTCAGATGCTGTATTATATCTTGCCACAAATCTATACCACAATTTATCACAAAAATATAAGTAACCAATGGTTAAAACCTAAGGAATACAGCGTTTTACAGCTTCAGCGACCATCTCGGGTATTTCCGTTTGAACCCGGCGATGAACACAAATAAACCTCGGAGGACAGGCCTCCAACGTCACTCCATAATGAGACTCGTACACTAACGGCATACAATCTCATGGCCCAGGCCACACACAAACTTCATTTTAAAGGTCATTCGCAACAATAAAGTGTATGCAGTATTGACAAGTTAAAGTATTTCCGCGATCGGGCAGGTTGCTTAATTAAGTATTTGAATCGTATATTGGGTGAAACTGGGCGAAACTCACTTTGAAATAGTTTTCTTTTGTTTATCGCTTGGAGTACATTATCATGACATCAGATGTTATACCCCGTAATTTCTTATATACCCTCTGATTGCATCCAGGTTAGAACACGACGCACAGCTTTTGTGCGCATGTTTCTTAGCCAGTCAGCATCCTCCGTTACTAAACAAGACGTTGTACCGTGTGTTTTTATTTTGTTAAATAAATATGCACATGGCAGTGTGACTAACGTCACAGGACCTACGAAGTAGGATTTGATATGATTTAAGCGTGTACTCGAGAGATTACTTGGGGGCGCTATGTGCTACCGTGAGAGAATTTATAAATCAGTCTATATTAATTCTATACAATATCACCCAATTTAACTTTCCCAGATGTCACCGCTGGTGAGTCATTAGCGTAGCAAATAATATCGCCCTCAGTTCCTATTACCCTGGACACTTATCAGCCCAGCAGTACAGCACGAGGTCACCCATCGAAGTCTTGACCGGGCTCAAAGTCGCTTAACTTCGGTGATTTTACGAGAACCGGTGTGTCCAACGTGATATGCCGTATCAGGGAACCTTCAAAAGTCACAGTGAAACATACAGCCAAGGATTCCCGATGGGCATGACAGTGCACTCGCTGAGCCATCAATAAATAATAAAAAAATAATTATAAATCCAATTGTCATCAGAATTCGGTCAGAACTTGCTGGTAACAATGCCCTAATGCACGTTCATGCCAAAAATCACTGCCCAAGTCAGAATTACCAGTGATTTTCATGAAAAATCACCAGAAATTTTCATCAAAAGTAGGTCAGCAGGCACTTTTATGCCAAAAATCAAGGTTCTAATGTCAACGGTTCTCCTTATTTTGCCGACGAAAGGATTCGGATGGACTCACTCACTGACTGACTACCAGACAATTTGCAGATGTTAGCCTACTTCGTAGGAATTTAAATTGTTTCTTTTTTTATATGACATGAGTAGTGTGACTAACGTCACAGGACCTACGATGTAGGGTGAGGAAGATGACTTGGGGGTCCAAGCGTAATGTTATAGGTCACCTAAGTAGATCAAATTTTCATCAAAAGTAAGTCAGCTCAGAACTTGCTGGTAACAATTCCCTAATGCACCTTCAAGCGGAAAATCAATGTTCTAATGTCAGACCTTATTTTGCCGACGAAAGGATTCGGATGGACTGACTGACTGACTCACTCACTCATTACCGGACAATTTGCAAATGAGAGCCTACTTCGTAGGAATATAATGGAAGCATCTTCCATCTCTTTCGTATGCTTCCAGTACGCGTCGATCCTAATTAATTGACCTTTTGCCGGTTTTAAACAATGGCAGTGGGACAATGTTGAAGGGAAACCCCACTGGGAAATTAAAACTGACAGCAGAGAATTATATGATTGTCATTTTTATTTTGAGAATTTCTGTGCCTGTTCATCAAATAAATTATATTGGTTGCTGAATGTGGGTAGATATATAAGTATAAAACTGGATATTATATTGTCATAACCGGTTTCGCTCTTTTAGAGCTTGTCAAATGACGAAGTTAACGTCCTATTAGATACAATTTTCCTACGAAGTAGGCTACCATTTGCAAATTGTCCGGTAATGAGTGAGTCCATCCGAATCCTTTCGTCGGCAAAATAAGGAGAACCGTTGACATTAGAACGTTAATCTGTTACCATCAGGTTCTGAGTTGAACGAATTCTGATGAAAATTTGATTTATAATTATTTTTTTTATTATTTATTGATCGCTCAGCGAGTGCACTCTCATGCCCATTGGGAACCCTTGACTGTATGTTTCACTGTGACTTTTGAAGGGTCCCTGATACGGCATATCACGTTGGACACACAGGTTCTCGTAAAATCACCAAAGTTAAGCGACTTGAGCCCGGTCAAGATTTGGATGGGTGACCTCGTGTTGTACTGTTGGGCTGATAAGTGTCCATGGTAATAGGAACTGAGGACGATAATAATTGCTACGCTAATCACTCACCAGTGGTGACATCTGGGAAAGTTAATAGTACCCACTGTCAATTAGAGACTGCTATTTAAATTCTCTCACGGTAGCACATAGGGCCCCCAAGTCATCTCTAGAGTACACACTTAAATCATATCAAACCCTACTTCGTAGGTCCTGTGACGTTAGTCACACTACCATGTATATAGTGCAGCATGTTTACAATTATTGTTGCATGGTTACATAAAGTCATAATAATAGAACAAGTATAGTCAAACAAAACAATGATTACAGAGAGACGACTGCTCGTTGGTGTGCGCGTTTCGATGTACTCAGACATGCGTACTTTACAGTTTTTGGTCTCCATGTACATGAAGATATGCGCATTTTCTGGAACCAGTCTGCGAATACTGAAATAATGTTTTAATGACTCTGAATCGATCAAATAATCAAGTGATATATTTTCGGTATTAGCAACTGAGGGATTCCCCGTATTTTTCAATGAACATTTTTTTCTTTTTCCAACCGGATGCTTACATCGGCCGTGTTAAATTTAAAAAACGGAAAAATGGAAAATTTAATCTCAAGATGGCTAGCACAATCTGCAACATGTTTACTCACATTGAGATGACGTAATCTATGTGTTTGATGCATGAATCCAGCAAGAAACAGCTGTGGTCTGCTGTGGACCTGATGTCCATTCTAGCTGACGAAGACTTGGCCAGGAAGTCAAGAGGACCGCCGCCCTGTAATCGTCTTGTGTATACGCTGTACATATGTTCTGTTCTGCACACCCGTGCTGCTGGTAGCGTGACAAGAGCCATGCCGAGGGCGTCATGTTCTTCGAAGGCGGGGGTAGTGTAGCGAAAGTGCAGAAATGCAAGCGATCCCTTGGGTTCCCCTTTAATAAATCACAGCACATAGACCTGTGACTATAGTTGAAAGCGAAAGTGACATTATGTTGACGTGTGCGGTTCACTTACCTGATGGAATTCAAGGCTGTAATTTTCCTAGAATGAACTACAAATATTTTCCCAGCGAAGTCCAGATAAACTGACCGGGCAGTGTTGTAAAATGACATAAAAGACGGCGCTGGCATAGTCGACTTCTTTTTCTACCTGTAGCAACAGAAAAGCGGTAGGCCTATATAAGACACGCTCCCGCTAAAACGAGGCAGTCTACCAGAAATCTCAAGGCGAGAAGACGTCGTATTGTATAGGAGAGTGGCCGGAGAAGGGCCGTGACCAGGCCGCCGAATTTAAGAGCACACTCACACGTCCGGGCTGCGTTTACTTTAATCTCATCTCTACCTGACTCGACCGTATTGCACAGTCGTGTGGGTACGGCACTGGGAAATTAGAGTATAGACACTTAGCTTTAACGGTTATTCTTATCTCTACCCGACTCGACCGTATTGCACAGTCGTGCGGATCTAGCTCTGGGAAATAACTAACGGCGTTAGTGTTAACAGCGTGGCCATACCTTAACTTCATCTCTATCTGACTCGACCGTATTGCGCGGTCGTGCGCGTACAGCACTGGGGTTAATGATATCGATGTAGCTGTAGCCGGTAGGGGATGCTCGTCCCTGTGAAGAGGGTGCAGCTAAACCAAATCAATCACAGATCCTACATAAACAATTATCCATGCACACACGTACTTAAACACACAACCTACAGGTTGAAATACATCCACGTTAACACTCACAAGCTACAGGCTTAAGTCTAGAGCTTGATATATATACACCTACCCAATAAATCGTAGATAAACGATTATCCATTCACACACCCATAAGCATACAATCTCCCACAACCCTGTACATACGTTACATAATTCACGCCCAATACTGTTCCATACAATAGTAGTGAAAGGGGGGATCCTTGACCAGATGCCCACCTATTGCGGATGATCATACAGTAGTAGTAAAAGAGAGCTCCTAGACCAGGTGACCATTTATTAGGGAGGTCCATGCAGTAGTGGAAAAGAGGGTTCCTAGATAAGGTGACCATCTATTGGGAATGTCCATACAGTAGTGGAAGAAGAGGAGCCCTAGACCAGGTGCCTACCCATCCACCGTGTGCTATCGACGTCCGTGTCGCCAGATCCTGTGTGGACCGTGTAGCCAAGAACTCTAGCCCTGATGATTCGTCTTTGGAATCGGGCCGCGGAGTGAGTCGTCGTGAGCGGGGTCGCTGAAGCCTGGGGTTTATTCCTACGAGGGGTGCCGTCTGCTGCCGAAGTTAGCCGTGCAGTTGATTAGCCCTGCGGTGTTTTTCGGAGAGACGGGCCGGTGCCGTAGAAGCCTTTGTACTGTGAGAGTATTGTCGTGCCCAGGCCGTCCGCATCCATTGAGAGTTACCAACGCTTGGAGGGGCCAGGTCGTGTAAGACGAGATACGACGACGACGAGAAGTCCATATAGCCCAAGCGTAGAAGAAGACCGGTGGAAGGAAGACAGACGCCGTATTCAACCACAGAGGGGCCAGGTCGTGTGAGACTAGACACGACGTAAAGTCCATCCATACGGGAGTGGACGAAGACCAGGGGAAGGAAGATAGACGCTGGACCCAACCACGAAGGAACCGGTTGTGACCAGACCGTGGCTGTGACCAGGCCTGATCGCGATTTAGCTATGGCTATATAATTTGTACATATCTTTCTATTATATTGGACTTCGGTTAAAGATAACTATAAGATAGTTAGTATTGTATTAATTTGCTTTGGTTGTCATTACAGGTCTCCCTTTCTAACCTTCCCAATCCAGACAAGGTGACAGGTTGAATCGAACTCCCTCGTTGGCCAAGATCAGTGCACGAGTGCGTTCACGGTAGCCCGACAGTTTGCCTTGTGGACCTTGCGCACTCTCTTGTGGATCTGAAACATCCCTACAAACGTTTTACGAGTATGCGAATACATGGCTCCCATTTGCTGAATAATAGACTGAAACAATACCGGTACTGAACGCTAAATTATCTTTCCTTTGGCGATAGTTACAAAACCAGGCGATATGACCTTCAACGAGCACTAAATTGTCTTTCTTTTGGTGATAATTATAAAATTAACGGATATGACCTGGACCTTAAATACCACAAAATGCGAGAAGTGAGACATTTTCTCAAAATCTATAAGGTGTAAGATTATAGTTGCAGTGTCACTTGTTTTGTAAACCAACACGGATGAATTTTGGGGGTACCACAAGCATAATCTTCAACTTCTTGAGCACTTTACGCTCTCCAGCCGTTGAAGCTAAAATGCTAACTTTTGCTTAACCGTCTATCGAACCGTCAGTAATACACATATATATACATGGTTTTGCTGTATCAGATAGCAGTCTTTTGTATATTTGTATCCTTTGTTTGAGGTGTCTGGACACTTTTGCTAGGAAGTTCAGCCTGTTGTGATAACAAATTGAAAAATCACCATGTTATAGCCCCATAAGCTCATGGAAATTAACGTCCTCTTCTCCTTCAAATACATTAATATTAACTACTAACATGATCGGTCGGACGGAGGCGCCATTTAGGGCCGCCAGCTGAGGGTAGCCACTAGAGGTATTGTCCGCCAGCTGCCGATAGCCAAAAAACAGCTCGTCAATGTGATGTCCCACGATTTCGCGCCGATATCACACGATTACGCGCTGACGTCACACGGCAGAGGCAATGTCACACGGTATCGCGCAGTTATCGCCCGTGAACAGACTTTCGTAGCATTGTCGACTGTTGTGCTGTCATTCCGCTGTAATCACAATGGCGGTACAGACAGAAATCGTTTTACCTTACGTTGAACGCAACAGTACAATCCACACTGGTGGTTCCCACAGTAGGTGCCATTGTTCTTTCATAATTTGAGAACGGTACGTTTGAGGATACAAGCATTGTGCAACCGGTTCCTCATGAGCCATTAGTTTCCACATTCGCTGTACTTATACCAAATTCCCTGCTAATTTTTGTCTTGTTTGGAAATGCGGAAATTATCGAAAAACGATAAATGATACAAAACGACAATATAATTCCAAATCCTGTAACTAGGCTATGAATGGTCATATTCTAGTCAATGAAATATGCTCATATTCAGTATGATTTCAAATTGCCTAATATTTGTGTTGCGCATAATTAATATATCGTTATTTTCATGTTTTATTTCAACTTCTGTTGATGTTTCTATGCGGCAAATAGCAACCAGCGACTTGGCCGACGGAATCGCAGATTGAACATCAAAGGGGCAGGCCGTGATATTGGCTGCAGGCTAGGATACCTTATGGTGATTTATAAGTAGATGTATTTATATCTAATTGATGTGATAACTCTGAAGTACGATTGTAAATGATAACAGTAATTGTTGAAAATTGGAATAGGCCTTTACTAAATCACTATGGCAGTGAACTGATATATGTTCAGGTACGTGATCTTATTGTTTGATTCGACACATCTGTGACATGCGAGTGGCTTTCACCGCTGTCATAGTTTCGCTTCAGAACCCAGTTGCAGTTTTGATTAACCAGTATTACTCGCGCGCACATCGATTGCGCAGCTTCCTTTGGGCATATCCGGTTTACATGTACACTTTACAAGTTCGTGTACTTTATATTTACGTTAAATTTAACGTCTTAACTTCCTATCGTTATTTATGTTCAAAAAATATTTATAAAAATTTAAAAAAAACAACTTTATATATAGGCCCTATTTATATCGTTTTATATATATTTACAAAGGTTTTAACTATATATTTGTGTTTGACAATATTGTCACAAACGGCGACTTTATATTTTGGTTTTACCTCTATATATTTGTCGTTGACAATATTGTCACAAACGGCGACTTTATATTTTGGTTTTAACTCTATATATTTGTCGTTGACAATATTGTCACAAACGGCGACTTTATATTTTGGTTTTAACTCTATATATTTGTCGTTGACAATATTGTCACAAACGGCGCCTCATACTGTACGTCTGTTTGTATTATGTATGGCTTTTTCGGTATAATAAAACAGATATCGCATGCTGTGAGGCGTGATATCGCGATTTGTCAGCTCGAGAAGGTGATGTTCAACGTCCGCCAGCTGCCGGTAGACACTATATGCAGGTTGTGAGCAGGGAAATCCCTTTCAAAGTATTAGCCTGTAACAAGCATTATGTATCAAGCCGGTTTTAACGGTACACGAAGTCGCCAATTGTAGACGACGGCTACATTATGAATGACGCCCATTAAGGCGTCTAAATCGACTCCTTTGCTGTCAGAATGGAAAGACTGTGTCATTGTACCAACAATGTCTCTAGAGTAGTTATTGAATGACACTTTTGGGCTTCCTTGTCAATGGTTTCAGAAATATTTAAATTAAATTAAATTAAATTAAAAAGCGTTTTCACGTACAATGCAAATGTGTATTCAAGACATTTTCTAAAATGACTGGAAGTCTATTTCTTCAATGAATATGAAACGTGTGGTTCCTCGTTACTGTTTATCAAGTATCGATAATTAAACAAGATTTTCATAACCGGAAAAAATTATGAAATGACCAGTTAGTAACATGTAGCTATGGTAAACGTATTATGAAAATGGATGTTCTCCGAAACAAACTCGTCCAGAAAATGACCATATAGCGTTATCCATCATTATATTATGATCCCGTAGATCGGCTAAATACTTACCTCATCTTTATGATGGTGTTTGTCAGCACCATGGAAAACTGTTGACTACTTCTTGCTTGCAGTAAAACTAGCTTGTGTATAGGACTTTTTTTACAATATTTTTGTCCTATAGCAGCTTGATATCGTTCCAAATTCCATTTTAGCCCATTTTTGGGCGTTGGTTGGCTACTGGGTGTTGTACGTGGCGCCTTACAAGAACCCAGCATCTTATAGTGAGATTATAATAAGCACGAGCATACGTTTTTTTTTATCCGACGTTTTTTATCCTCATTTTATCCCACCCACCAATTATCCAGCTTCTGCGAAAAAGAAAAACAAAAATGACATCAGATACATGAACATGCTTCACTTCTTCGTCCATTCTCAACCATTCTATCCACCGAACTGCCTTAATAGAAGCAGATATTTGGAAACTGCACGACAATTTAGAACCCCTACTTCCACTCGTAATCTCCATCAACTCAGTTATATATTCATCTCGGGTCATGTTACAACTCAAATAAAGGTTTAACAAGGTTAAATAACGTTGAAGCAGTATATTTCTTATTGGATTGGAAATGGATTTATTTCTCACAGCTTGTCCGGGTGGTACATATGGATTGGAATGTCTTCGTAGCTGTAGTAACTGTCATGCTGGTCACTGTGATATAACAACAGGAACTTGTCCGCTAAATCCACCCAAACCACGTTGTGTAGCTGGGTTTACTGGAAGTAAATGTCTGGAAGGTAAGCTCACTGCGGGTATCGTACATTCGTATAAGGTTTAGTTCGCTTTTATATATATCTATATTTTATATAGATGTGGAACATAAAATTGAAGTAAACAAATATCGTTCCGTGTTAAATCAAAATTGTAAGAACAAAACTGGGTGGAACCAGTTTGTTTCTATATTAGACTCCATCTCTGTAACTGTATATCGACAGCCTATAGGTATTCCAATGAGCACTAATTGTGCACACTTGTTGGCTAAACTATATCTGTTCTCTTATGAATATGACTGTACGCAGGGGCTTTCAAACCAATCAATTCAAAGCCCGTTCCTTCTCATTCACCAAACGCTATACAGACGATATTCTCGCTGTGGATAATTGCTATATAAATGACACAGTGAAGGATATATACGCACCTTCACTCGATTTAAAATTACAGATAGCCTATCTATAGACCTATATCTCTATAAAAAATGAAGCGGGCCTTCTCTCTCATCGACTTTATGACAAAAGAGATGATTACAATTTCGACATCGTAAACTGTCCCTCTCTTGAAAGTAATATTTCAATGGGACCTGCATATGGCGAATACATATCTCGCTTAGTAGAATTTGCTAGGTCCTCTATTAAGTGCGACGATTTTAATCAACGTCACAAAACAATATTGCACAAACTTATAAAACAGGGCTATACCACCAAGCGCCTCCACTCAAATTTTCTCAAATTTCGCGATACAGAGCGCATGCTGATAGCAAAATACGAGCGTAGCTTGCAAGATCTATGGCGTGTACGTTTCGTAACTTGTGTCTAAGTCCGCTTAACCAGCGGCTAGGGGACGTATGAACCCCTGTACTTCAAGATCCTCATGGTGCACGTATGAATAGTTACAATCAAAGCGTGACTGAGATACATCATTCTCTTGATGACTAGTTTACAACGAATATCATATGGATTCTGGATACTGCTCCTTATGTGTTATGTTGACAACTAAACACCCCCAAAGGCATTAATGTCAGTAGCATCACACTTCCCATAAAAGCATGTCAAGCGCATCCAAATAGTCTATCTGTTCGTCGTCTGTGAGGACATTTGTGCTAGACTGAACATTTGGTATACTGGTTTGTCTATCTTCTATCCCACAGAATGTCCTCCAGGTTCATACGGTACTGACTGTACTGGTCGGTGCGGTGCCTGTACCAGAGGAAGGAAGAGCTGTCGTCGGATTACCGGTTACTGTCCCGATGTGGTCAATGGTGTCGTGTGCCAGGCAGGCTATAGCGGTCAACGTTGTCTGCATCGTACGTTAATGTATCTTTTCCTGTTCTAGAATAGACACAACAATTGACAAATGTTCAAAAATTATTTCTGGACGTTCAAATCTCGAATGAGTCTGAAAATTTTCAATACCTTAAAATGTATTTGGAGAGGTAATGGTAATTATATTGAACGTGTTAAGCGTGACTTTCGATTTATGAAACGATTTTTGTTGGATGGTTCACGACTTGTTTTTGGAAGCCTTCATTTCTTTGATTTACGCTTATCTTGATCAGCTAAACTTTTGGACGGGATACGGTGTAAAGGACTAATGCATTTGGGCAACCTCACACTCACCACCGCTCCCATCTTGCTTCCCCAACACCAACTTTTCCATGGTATATTTTTAGGACAGTTGAACCAAATTAACAATTTTGAGTAATATATTTGACATCTTAGTCTCAACAAAAAGGTCTTTCCGGAAATGGGTAAACTTGGCGTGGTATGAACGTAAAATTACCCTACTTGCTTTCTTTTCACATGAGTCGGAGAAGTCTGAGGAGATGGGTGGGTGGTGATGAAGAGAATGTGGAGAGGCTCATTATGTAGTGTGTCCTATACTCAATCCTAATTTATATAAGAACAATAGGCGGGGATATTCGAATTCAAAAATGAGTAAAATTTCAATTTTAAACCCTCATAATCCCAAGCCATCTCTTTGCATAAATCACTCGCCAAATCAGCAAGATTTTGTCATACAAATACAATTACCAGACTGCATCGAGCCAACGACTTGGCATGTCATGTATTCGCGTAACTCCGAAAGGCCGCCAGGTTCTTTCCCGAACAGCAACAAATAGCCAATCGGCGATGTCGAGAATATTCAGCATCATGATCTTGAGGAAAAAATCATTTCGTAGTTACGGAAATACATTGTGAATCCTTCACATGAAACAGTTTGAGAATTCGCTTGACTGACTTCCATTACTCGGATTCTCTCGAAATTCGGCATACGCATATCTTGCGACAAGACGCTGGTTGCTACTGCATTTCAGGAACATCGGTCTGAAGGTGGCGCCACTAAGTTTCGTTTCTTCGTGTCCATTCCAGTTAAATGGGTCTGTGAATGTCTGTTCAAATTCTTCACAGGCGATAACTTCCAAAAGCTTTGTCGGATTCCTTCGAAATTTAGCATATAAACTCCTTGTGACCAGACGTGGTTGGTATTGCGTTTCAGCAAGATCCACCTGAAGGTGGCACCACTGGGTCTTGTTCCATTCTTCTGTGCATTTCCGTGGTTTCCATTCAAATTCTTCACGAGCGATAACTTCTAAATGCTTTGTCTAATTAGGCAGCCCTTGAGATGCCTTATGTGTTTGTCCATTTTTATCTTCTTCTTTCTTCCGCTTCTCGCCGTTAGTTTTGAATTTCATGTCGCATTAAATGAAGGACACCATTTTCTTAAATTTTGCTGTCCAGTTCTTCTATTCCACATCATATGATTTAATACACTAAAGCTTTTGCAGGAACCATATTTTATTTCAGAAGTATAATATGAAATAACTGGCAGGGGAATCCCCGCAGTACCGAACTCCTGATAGTTTTGAATTTGGTGTCGCCTTGAATGAAGGACAACATTTTTTCAATTTTGCTATGAATTCATTCTATTCCACATCATATGATTTACCCTAAAGCTTTTGAATGAACCATATTTTATTTTCAGAAATATAATATGAAATAACTGGCGGGGAAATCCCCGCAGTACCGAACTCCTAGTTTTTTAATTTCGTGTCATCTTAACTGAAAGACAGCATTTCCTTCAATTTTGCTATCAAATAATTGTATTCCACATCATATGATTTACCCTAAAGCTTCTGCACGAACCATTTGTGTCCACACGTGTAACTTACTATATTAATTACAACTGAGTCCCTAAGGCTTGGGTGCACACTGTGCATATGATCAATTTCCTGAATTGAATTCGACCTTGTGGTTTTTCAGACTGACAGATGATGGCATGCAGTTGTCATTGTGGTTGTTTCATGTACAGGGAGCTTTCTATGGCTTTCATGTCAGCACACCTACCTCTATCCTCAAGGAGAGCATGTCCCCACCCCCAGGGCGCCGAGTCGCACCCTCTATCTCCCAAACTAGCCCTCGCCCGACCCTCATATATTGTGTTTGAGCATATATATCTCCAATATATGTTGGCAGAAGTTGAAATGTGTGTGTTGTCTGCAATATTGGGATAATTCTGCCAACCCCTCAATGAATTGCAACCCCAAAAGGTTTCAATTTATCAGGCACAGACCCAGGTTCTTGTATTTGGTAAGTCGGTCCCTTATCTATAGATCTTGCTTTGAATTGTTTTCGTGCCAATCCGCCTCTGGGTGGCGCCACCTGGGGCCAAGTTAAAATTGCATCGCGAGACAATAACTTTTGAAAACCTGAACTGATTCCTTCCAAATTTGGTGTGTAGGTACCTCGCCTCAATTTCTTGTTTGGCATTGTTTTTCATGCCGATCCACATATAGGTGGCGCCACCTGGAGGCAAATTTTTAAAATTAAGTTTCCGGACAATAACTTTTTAAAACTTGAATGAATTCTTTCCAAGTTTGGTATACATGTACCTTACCTGAAGGTTTCGCTTGAGATTGTTTTTCTTGTCGATCTGCTCATAGGTGGCGCCACCTGTAGGCCGAGTTAACCTTTTCTATTTCCAATGATAAGGGATTGCATTTCCGGACAGTAACTTTGTGGGTACCTTCCCTCAAGGCATCTTATGGGGTCATATTAATGATGTTTTCCCTAAGTTCTACGTTTTTATTTTCTTCACAAATAATGAATGTTTCCTTTACTAAGGATGCAAAAGGGATGCCTCCTCGATCGTATTCGATCAACTGTATCTGGTTTCTTCAATATTTGCCATATGCATTCCTTGTGACAAGATGTTGATTGGTATTGCGTTTCACAAAGATCTGCCTGTGGGTGGCACCACTAGGGTTCTTTCCGTTCTTTTGTGTTGCAAGCAATAACTTTGAAACGCTTTGAAATGTCGCTCGAAATTTGGTTTCTGGGCAATAACTTCAGAACTGCTGATCGAATTCTTCCCAAATTAGGCATGCATATACATTATACCTTGCCATGAGATGTTGCTTGGGATTGTGTTATCCACTTCTGCTTAAGGTGACGCCACCTGATGACAAAATCTGAAATTTGTTTTTGGCCAATAACTTGAGAACTGCATGCTCATCAGATTCTTCTCAAATTTAGCATGCATGTACCATGCCAGTAGATGTTGCATGGGATTGCCTTTCACTAACTTGCACTTACAGGTTGCGCCACCTGGTGGCAAAATCTCAAATTTGTCTCTGGGTAATACCATGACCTAAGATGTCGCTTGAGATTCCGTTTCGCCCACTTGCGCCTATAGGTGGCGCCACCTGGTGTTAAAATCAAAATTTGTTTTCGGCCATTAACTTGAGAACTGCTCATCGGAATCTCCTCAAAAGCATGCATGTAGCATGCCAGGAGATGTTGCGTGGGATTGCCTTTCGCTCACTTGTACTTACAGATGGTGGCACCGGGCGGCGAAATACCCGATTTGTTTCCGGGTAATAACTTGAGAACCACTGGTCAGATTCTTCGTAAATTTGGTATGAATATATCATGACGTATGATGTCGATTGGGATTGCGTTTCCCGTCAAATCTAAATTTAATTTCGCTCATCGGATTTTTCTTCAATTTGGTATACAGATAGCATGCCATGATATGTCCCTTGGGATTGTATTTCGCCTGCTTCTGCATACAGGTGGCGACACCTGGTGGAAAAATCTGTCAATAATTTAATTTTTCTCAAATTTGGTATTCATATGCCATAAGATGTCACTTGGGATTGTGTTTCGCACACTTGTGCCTACAAATCTAAATTTGGTTTCCGGGCAATAACTTGAAGACCCCTCTTCAGATTCTTCCCAAAGTTCGTATGCTGATACATGTATCATGTAATGAGATGATGCTTGGGATTGCGTTTCGTCCACTTGCATCTACAGGTGGCGACACCTCGTGGCAAATTTAAAATTTTGTTTCCGGACAATAGGTTGAGGATGCATTCAGCTTCTCGTAAAATTTGGTTTGCAGATAATATGCCTTGAGATGTCACTTGGGGTTGCTTCTCGGTTACATAATTCCCATGCTTCACTGTATGGAAACTATATTACAGAAGCAATCAACGTTCATTCAACCGCCCTGAGTTGATTTTAAAACTTGGGAAGGCAGAAAGACCCTTCCGCATCCAGCGCCTTCGAAGTAGCAGTTGCCTCCCTTATGTATATCCCCCGAGACCAACAATGCTAAAAAATATTGCTGCCATTTCGGCGGGGGACTTAGCATCCTCTGGCTGCTTGTTCACCTTGTATTCATTCTGCATTTTTCTTCAGCTTGTCCACGAGGAAAATGGGGTGTGGACTGCCAGTGGACCTGTGGTGTTTGTGCGGGAGGACTCGAGCTATGTGACTCTGTAGACGGCATCTGCCCTGGTGTCACGCCTAGGTGTGACCCTGGGCATATGGAGGCTAAATGTAAAGGTAAGCTATATTAACTTTATAACATCGATGCGAAGCCATGGGGAAAAAGTGGTCGAGGGGAAATACTTTCAATCAGTTAACTTATTTGACACTCCAAAATCCTTGGAATAACTAATATGGTATTCGACTAATATGTCGTATCATGTCTTCAACGTCTGCAGGGATGTCAGTGTCGTGTTGAAGAAAAGTATTGGCTAAACCTATCATTGGGAATATTATGTGTGTACATACCAGGGTTTTGATGCCACGGTTTCAATTTTAGATTACATGGACTGTTACTTCATGTAACTCGATTAATGTCAATTGTTGTAATTATCCACGATGAATATTATCAATAAATCGCGCAATTCATGTATTACCAGCTTGTCCAGCAGGACTATGGGGGCTGGAGTGCGTCAACAACTGTAGTGAGAATTGTCTTGGAGGTACCCAAGAATGTGACAAACGTGACGGAGCTTGTATCGACGGATGTATGGATGGTTATCAGGGAATAACCTGTGAGGGTCAGATGGTAAGTAAAACATCTAGCATGTTCTCGTCCCACAGCTCGCATACTTTGTGCAAGCTTTTGCTCAAAAGGAAACGAGGCATTCCCATATCTTGTTTTTCGTACGGAGATAACATTTCGATATGAATGCCCGCTACGAAGCCTGCAGTTTCTAAGTGAAATAAGTTTTGACTCAATGAAGAAGTTCTCAGGGGAAACGAACCCATGACCCAACCGTACTTTGGAGTTGCTCTTACTCTCTGAAATATAGATGCCCGTCAAAGTTACATGTAATATTTATTTTTCATTATATTTCTCGGTACTATACCGCGCGATTGTTTCTCTGAATTGTGTTTTAATATCGTGTTAAATTTAGGAAGAGTTTCCGAAAACTGTAAAGATCGCTGCTATTCATTGTTACTTGAAAACTTTATCCCCAGATGGATCCTCTGGGATTGACCTCGGTGTGGGTGTGGGCGTAGGAGTGACGTTAATTGTCCTGATTATTGTCGGCGTTTTCGTTTACCTGTTCCGTTTTCGACGATAAAGAAGGACTAGTTCTCAAGGTTCGCGGCATAGTAAGCCAAGTTCTGCAACGCCGACGGACGTAAGTGTTCATGTAGGCTGTAGAATTGGACCATTGGTGGTACACCATTCATGTAGATGTGTGAAGCAATTGCTCTTGTAAAGCGAAGCCTGTGATGAAGAATTGGCTTTATTTCTGTCACAATTTAAATCATACTGACCTTGAAATAAATCTGCATGTTAATGTGATTAAATGCGTGTACTTCTACTCTTATACCAACCACCTCGCCGGGGGTCTAATAGTACCCCAGCCACCAGTCAGATTTTTGGACCGGATTCGGGGCCTTCGCGCACATCGCCGGAAGTGACATCATATATAATAAAATAGATGTTTGCCGAATATTTCGATTACTTCTCAAGTCTGCATAATACCTCAGTTGACCTAGCGTTGAAAAGGATTATCTGAAGATTATTTTCCCTGTTTATCTGGACAGAGCATATGAAAAGTAGTTCGCTCATGTGCAAAACTGAAGGAGTTGTGCGGCCGGATTCAAACTGAACCGTGCGTACGTGGGTTTTCCCCTATACGTCATAGCAACGTAGTAACGGTCAACTTCCGCTATTGGAGGCAGGGATGGATAATGGAGCCTGCGAAATGGAGCATGCGCTGTGGGGAGGATACTCTTATACTCCCATTTTATATATTTTTTCTTCTTTTGCATCAAAAAATCATTCTTTATAACCTCAGTAGTATATAAAGCGTACATTGGGTCACATTGACCTTTGACCTCTCAGTGCACTTTATGACGTCACTTCCGGTTACGTGACATCCGGAGGCATGTATTCTTCTGCCGTGATGCGGTTTCTTCCGTTTCCGGCGGTGCTGCGGTCGTTTACAGTTCCGCGGACAGAAAGTAGTCCTGCGATCGCTTTCGGTACCGGGAACAAGCCTCCGCGAAGAGAAAAAGTAGTCCCAAATACGCGGGATTCTCTCGCAGTGTCCGGGAGTGTCTCCTGACAACCCGGAGTTATCTTCCCCTAGTTCCGTTTTTTCCCGGGACAAAGAGATACCTGGGCCATAAATACGAGAGTCAGTCATCAAGGTCAATACGAGCGAATTAGCTCTTTCAAATGGTTAACTACGGTATACAAAAGAACCCAAACTCACAATGTTGTATGAAAAACACATTTTATAACAGAGAACACAACATATATACAACAGTTATTCCACTTATTATAACATTTGAAGTCCAGTGGAATATCCGCAGTGTCAGTCCATCTATACTTTAGCGTTTATAGAACATATATACAACAGTTATTCGCCTTATTATAACATTTGAAGTCCGGTGGAATATCCGCAGTGCCAGTCCATCTATACTTTAGCGTTTATAGAACATATATACAACAGTTATTCGCCTTATTATAACATTTTTGAAGTCCAGTGGAATATCCGCTGTGTCAGTCCGTCTATACTTTAGCGTTTATAGAACATATATACAACAGTTATTCGCCTTATTATAACATTACAAGTCCAGTAGAATATTCGCAGTGTAAGTTCATATTTATCACTCTAAATGTCCAGATACGTTGTAGTCACACCATCGGAGAGCACTTAGCGCTTGGGGTAAAAGTACGTGAAGGCGTCCCGCTCCTGTGTGTACGAGCGCATCTGGTTCTCCCTGATACGGAAACCTTTGTTGGTCACACTGGCACTGGTCTGGCTCTGGAGTACACCGAGGTACAGGGCTTTGGTGATGTTGGTGTCGCGTCGACTGAATCCTTTGCAGCTGAATTTGTTTTCTCCACCATCGCAATAGTATTGTAACGAATTTCTTATCCATTGGTGTGTGTCACTTCATAGTTTTGCTGCCACCAGTGACGTAAGGTGTCACGACCCTCATAGACAACTTTATATTCTAAAAATGCCCTCTCATAGGCTTAACTGTAATGGCCCTCTAATAGACCCAACTGTATCGGCCCTCTCATAGGCTTAACTGTAATGGCCCTCTAATAGACCCAACTGTACTGGCCCTCTCATAGGCACATCTGTACTGGCCCACTAATAGACCCAACTGTACTGGCCCTCTCATAGGCACATCTGTACTGGCCCACTAATAGACCCAACTGTACTGGCCCTCTCATAGGCACATCTGTACTGGGCTTCTCATAGGGTATCACATTAATGCATAATCACATCTCTTCTTAGTAGCGTCTTATTCCCAGTCTACTCTGGATGGCGCTCGTTACACGGGTCCGCCACTATTCGCCAGATACTCGTGGTATATCGAGCTGGTAAGGGGTCGACTTCATCTAAGTCAATCCACCAGTGGAAATGATAGCAGAGCACTATGGGACATCATTACATCTCAATTACATCTAGGTCACCTTGTTTCTAGGATATCCAGATATCCTTCAGGATAGCTCCAGGATATTACATTAGCTACCAGTCTGGCGGGACAATAAGGATACCCAAAGGATACCTTTAAGGATATCTCCGGATAGATTTCGAGTACCATAAAGATATTCGAAGGATATCTTAAAGGATATATCAGGATACATTTCCAGTACCAGAAGGATACACAAAGGCTTTCGCATAATTATAAAGGATGGAGACAAGGCAATAATTCAACGTTCAAAGATAATGCGTGTATTATCAACAATAAAGTGCAACATGATATATATATATATACAGGTATTTACATGCGTAAGGATACTTCCGGATATTTTATCAAAACAGAATATGCGCATCGAATACTGAGTGCCGGTATCAATTATATAGTCGCTTTCAGGACATCGATAACAACTATTCTACAATTTAATATAGCGGCTGATCGCAATAATCATGGCTTGAATACCGCTTACGCTGCAGGATATATGCGGGATATCCATAGGATATGTTAAGTTATGTTGGATATTCACGATATTCCCATCACGATATGTTAAGGATATCTCAGCGAGTCTTTCGGTCATACGTCAGGATATATTAGGTAGGATGGAACGGTTGGATTTCAGCACTAACATCTCCAGACATCTCCCACTACAGTATCTTCTATTAGGATAATAAAGGCCACCCACCCATAGTTCCATACCAGGCAATAGTAATACTTGTAGCTATGATCTGGGTATCCTTAAGGATATATGCCCCATTCCCCAGAGCAAGATAGGTCCACAACCCGGTCCACCTGCAGTTCCGGACCCAGGGACTTTCACCCTCTGCAGTGTCCTCTAAAGTGGATATGCTTTACCAACGGGTCTCAGTTCTCCTCATTGAAAGGTGTAGGGATACATAACCTAGATGGGTTCAAGTATAACTAATCTCTGACAGGCACGTGTAATATGTAATTTTGGAAGGATATACACTCAAACATTATCTCAGCATTGCCGGTACCATAGATCATGTTTCCCAGACACAGTATCCTGGAGGATATACTATCCCATTCCCCAAAGCCAAGATATAGGGCCACAAACCCGGTCCACCTGCAGTTCCGGTAGGGACTTTCACCCTCTGCAGTATCCTCTGACCAACGGGTTATACTCCGAGTCTTCTTCATGAAAGGCTTAGGGATACATATCCTTGATACCAGCAATACCCAGTATCCTTGAGTGATATTTATGGTTTTTTTATCAAATTTGGCACATTCAGGATATATATCCTATAGAATATAGAATACTAGGATACAATATCCTGGAAGGAACGTACAAGGACAGTAACTTTATTAATTGCGTCCTGAGCATGGCTTAAGGATACATATCTTTGACATCAACAACAACATACATTCTGTACTAGAGAGGGATTGACACTGAAATTTGGCTTTATAGGATATTTATCCTAAAGGATACCATTTATGCTATAGAACAGTATACTTTGTGTAGGATACTAATCATGATGATGCTCAAGGGGGAGTATCCTACAGGATACCATTTAGACGTAGGATATCTAGGATATATATCCTGTAGGATAGTGTACTATGGGATGTCAAGGATATTTCCTATAGGATACTATTTTAGACATAGTAGGATATCTAGGATATATATCCTGTAGGATAGTTCACTATGGGAGGTCAAGGATATATCCTATAGGATATCATAATTATAGGATCCTAGTGGTCGTCTCCAGTATATCCTTAGTAGGATATCCCCTTTATTAGTCATCTCCAGTATTCATCTGTCACCCATGGTAAAAGGTGACCCTACCGCGTCAGCGACAAGGGGCAAAATGCAAAGAACATACTTACTCGCCGGTTTATATAGCCCGCCAGAGGTAACACCACGTGACTACAATACCTACGCTGATTGGCTGAGCCACCGAAAGCTGTCTGCAGCCGATTCAAGCCATAATTATAGTATCCGCAAAAACGTAATAAACTCACCAAATTCACCGAAATAACACCAAATTTCCACTGAAATATTTACCTAGATACCAATAGAAATTATTACTGAAGTTTTACACAGTTTACTGTCCAAATTTAAAGTCCAAAGTACGTCAGAGCGTCTGGAATGTAGCTTCGCAACATGGTCTCTTGTCAGGAGACAAGCATGATAACAATTTACGGAATAAAGGCATCTACCAGGCAATCAGGGAGTTACCACAAGCTAACATGTGTTTACTAGGTAAGCTGGCATTTGGTTCAATCAGATACCATGTTATTTTAAACAATTTAGCCATTGTAAACACTAAAACTGGTCACAAATAGAGACACATGACATTGTTGAAAACTGGTCCAGCGATAATGACCTTCATACAGGTACAAATCAGACATGTGACACGGACTGTAATAAACCTGTAAAACTTACGAACAACATTCAAATAAACATTTAGCAGTCAGACAATTTCCCCAACAATATTTAGAGAAAATGGTAGTGGGACTAGCAAACATTCTCTACACTATCCCCTCCCAGCTTTGTGCGTCCTCGCACAAACATATAATTAGCAACAGGGGTTCAGTCACATTAATGTCAATAAAGTTCAATCATGTTACGGCATTATTGACAGAGTCACAGATAAAACATGACGTAAAACAATGTCAGGGATCCACAACATGCATTGGTCCTGAAAAGGACCTTTACTCAATGCATCTTGTGCAGCGTATAGTAGAATAATCCGAGGCGATCCACTTCCACAGTAAATCCAATGAACAGATCCCAAACACAGTAAAATCCACATGAAGAACGCGCACATTATCACACCAAGCTCATTTATACATCAAACAGGTAAATCCAAGAAGAGAAAAGCGTAACCACAGTATATACATCGAAGGCACCATGGACTCCACCTGCAAGAACTCAGCTAGTCATCTACTGCTCGTTGAAGTAGTCCGAGAATCCGGGGGCATCAATCTTCCAGAGGTGGTCTACATGATTGCCACAGCCATGACAAACTTCGCAGGTCAGATCGGTGCATACCCAGATTCCCCTGTTTGTCTCAGTGCTGGCATCTGTGGTGGTTGTGGTTTGCAGCTGCACTTCGTCTCCAGCCTCTGTCTGCATACCTCTGGTGGACATCTCGGGAAAGATCATGGATGTACCTTCAGCAGTTGTATCTGGTATACAAGATACACCAATGTCTGTCTTCACTACCTGGTCAACATCTCCAACCTCTGTTTGTGTTTGCTTGGTCGTTTTCTCAACCGAAGTTGTTTGAGTGTGATTAGAGTGTTTCGGCATCCGTCTGGTATCCCTCATGGTATTTTCGTATACAGTGACACCATTAGGATAGACAATCGTCCGATTGATTTGCTCCATACAGGGATAGGGGGGCGGGTTGAACTGCCCCCGAACGGGAAGTGGAGCAGGCACCTCTATCTTTTCAGTATTTCCATCCTCAAGAATTTTCGGGATGCCTGTGGGGCTGCCAGCTGACAACAGCGTTGGCAATTCATAAGATCGTCTTGGGTCAGGATTCTGCTCGGGCTCATAGACCAAGTTGGTGTGTGGCCTAACCATTTCACTGGCCTCAGAAATCCAACTATAGGCTGGGGATGTTGATTGCTCTCCAGGGCGCTCCCGAACAATGGTCAAGTCCATTGGAGCATCCACAGCTTCACTAGGCTTTGGCTGCTGATGTTGAATCAGTGGAGGGGGTGTGCTGCTCAAGGGACTGATCGCAGGAGGGTGGCTGGTCATGTCTGTGAGGGCTTCATTCAGAACTGCTGAGGATGGTGGTGGGTCAAGGGTGATGTGAGGGTCAACCAGTCTCGCATCTGTTTGAACACTCTCTTTCCTAGTCTTGCCATGTTCCCTCTTGATGTGTTCCTTCAGGTTGTCCTTTCTGGAGTAGGATTTGGAACACTGCATGCATTTATAATGGGATCTCCCCTTCTCACAATTCAGTCTGTGCCGGTAGAAATTTGACTTTTGAGTGTAAGTTCCACCACACTTCTCACATTTGAACAACATCTTGATTCTGAAAGCATATAAAAGAATGTGGCATTGTCATAGTCATTTATCATGTGCAAAACGCCCTTCCAACACCTCCATGACCTGACCCTGTTTAGAGCTACCGATGAGCTGGTCTGAAATCCAACTGAGCCATCGCACCGGTTTCCTGACTATACGCCCAGATCGAGTCCGGTTTTCGGCAGTAGGATCGTCTCCTATTGGACGGTCGCGAGCATGTGCATCGTAATCTCGTTTACTCCACGTCTCCTCATCGCTCGGCTTCATCTCGACCTGTATGACCTTACTCAATCTACTAGGTTTGATATCCCATTTCACGAAGTTTGTTCCAGTATGAGGCTTCAACCGATTGAAGTGAACGACTTTCGGCTTGGACTTCAGAGTTCTCTGAATTCTATATACAGTGTCATCCAGGCTGCTGATGACCATGAATGGACCTTCCCAAAAACATGACAACTTTGGGGACAAACCAATCATACGCGTCGGGTTATGCAACCAGACCACATCGCCTGGGCTGAAAGGTCGGCCAGACCTGCGCCGATCATAATGTCTCTTTTGAACTTTCTGCTGAGCCCTGCAATGCACCCTCGCTCTCTCGTATGCTACCTCGAAACGCTCTCTCAGCATAGAGGGGTATTCTGTGGTTTCCGCTGGTTCAATAGAGAGGTTTAGTTACACGTTTAACATCAACGCGTACGCATGACGTCATCGTTTCCTGCGCACTTGGCACTGTGCCATAAGTCGGGGCCGGCACAGGCTGACGTTTTGAACGTCATGGTACCACTCTACACGTACGTGAGCCTATATTACGATGATTTTGCGGCCTATCCAATATTGACACCCTCCCCCTCCCCCTCCCAATACTTTTCCTACTCATTGGGCTAGGGGGCTGAAACTTCCCACACTACACTGTAAAAAGTAAGGTTTTCAAACCCCCATTTTCTGCTCTCCAAACACCATTTCTGGTGTACGGAAACACCGATACCAAAGTTTCATACACTTGTGTTTTGAAACCCCGCAATGTGTGGTTGAAGGCACATATATTTGAGGCACAGAAACACCGATACAAAGGTTTCAAACACTGGTGTTTTGAAACCCCATAACGCCGATTTGGGCGTTTAGTCACCGATTCCTAGGTTTGATCTATCAAAAGTGACATACCGGTACTGTAATGCTCAAACTATCACAAGAAATTAGCACAACCGGATAATCTTCAACTGAGTGATACCGGTAATTAATTGTTCAATTTACCGTAGTTATTTTCTTGAAATTCCCAATCTAGTCTCTGGGAAGTCAGGTTCTTCGAAATACCACCTACGGCATTTCGAGATAAGGGACAAGATATGTGGCAATATTCAAGGTGCACCTAAAAGAGGTGTCGGGGCCCTATCTGCCACGTAGGATTGGGACGTTGTGCTAAAGTACCCGATGCACAATGTTTTAGAGAATCTCCATTATCATCCGAAGATCACTGAGGTAAGTGTCTTCAGTGGTTTATTTACTGGAAGACTTATTTGAAGTTTTCAATAAAATTACCTACACTAAGTAAGGATTACTTTACCCTGTTATAGATATCCATGCTTGGCTTTGAATCCAGAAAGTGATTTTCTTTTGAAAATCTATAATTCTTTCTGAGTACCGGTTACATGCTGTTATGACACTGATGGCTTTCCATAAACTAGGGCACGCGTGGGGTTCCGTGTGTGAAAAGGAATAGGAACCAAATGTCGTGATATGAGTGAAATATTGTTGAAAGCGACTTTAAATCATATTCACTCACTCACAATATATACAGGAAATGTAAAAAAAAGTTGCCACATTGACGTCATGATCTAAATCAGGTTAGGGTCAAATGTTACAGTTCGGCATATCATATATTTATTTTGTCAAATCTAATTATTCTCTCTCGCAATAATTAGAGAAAATATCGAATAAAAAACATCGTAAAATCGGTACAAAATAATAGGCGATAATGGTCCAAAATGATGACATCATGGCAGCCATCTTGGATTTCTTTACATTTTCTTTTAGAGCTTGTCCAAAATATATAGTATAGAAAGTTTCATCCCTCTAAGGGGTAACGAAAATAAGTGGGGCTGGGCAGAAATCGCCCACCCCCAGGCTTGGACATACCCCTAAATCGCCCAGGGCTTTGTCGTTTCGGAGCTAGTGTAGAAAGGTTGGTAGAGGCGGCTGCATCTCCCTCCCCCCCTCCCACCCCCCTCTTCCCCTCCCAGCCTGGTAGGGTTAAACGGTGCTTTCCCCTCGCAATTATTTAGATGCTTTCAGTTCAGTTTCGTATACGTTTATCGGATTGGCTTTCCTTCCGTTTATCGGTTGATTTGTCTTATGTTTCGTTTAAAAAAAATCTAAATATTAGACCCGTTTCGATTATCGTGTCGTTGAATGGTTCGGTTACAGGTTCATTAACGTTCTGATTTCTGTTTCGGTTATTGGTAAGTTTTTCATTTCGGTTATTGTTTCGCTAATTATTTCGGTTATCGTTGAGCTGCGTTTCGGTTATATCAGGCCAGATTGGTTCGGTTTCATTTTCGTTTAGTTGGCGTTTAAAATAACCGCAAACTCCGGAACACGATGCACCGTTTAACGGAATTATTTCTGTAATTGGGACGGGGCAAGTTATATGGTGTATTACGGACGGTGTGGGGTACAGATTTTCCCTGTTTCCTGCTGAATATTCTGGTTATCACTGTTACAGAGGAAAAAATAGTTTTTTTCATCCCTAAATTAGAAAGGGATTATTATTTGGCGGAAGAATTTTCTTGAATTATCTCTTCATTTAAACAGAAGTTCTGATTATGGCACAAGAACTGTTTGCTTTCAGAAATAGTTCAGTTCTGCATTATCGAGAGAACAAGAAGAGACTGTATCCGGCAACTTCATCTAATCAGCTGATATAATTTCACTTTGCCCCATCTATAAACCCAGGAGAGTATTTTGAACTGGTGATAACTGACAAAATTGTATATATGTATTGTACTTTCCCAGAATTCAAGCATAATGACATGCACTTTCTTTGAATAGCGGGAAAATATAGTACATATACATCAGTTCAAAATAATCTCCTGTGCTAAAAGATAGGGAAAGTGAAATTATACAACCCAGTAGCTGATAAGCTGAAGTCACGGGTCAGTGAACAGACAGAATTTTATTTGTACTCTCAGTAATATGCAACTGAGTCCTAGGCTAAATATACGTGTCAAAAATATGGTGCAAATCAAACACATGTAAGCATAAGTTGAAAATGAAATTGATATTTTCGTGTCTATAATGTAATTTGTTACATAATAATGTGGCAAATGGCACTCTGTTAGACTGCAAAAATTAGAATATATATACTCCACCTAAAAATCCGAACAGCATCACGAGTATAGACCTACTTGGATTACTTAGACCAACAGGGCGGAGAACGCGTAACTAAACACATTTTCCCTTGCGACGTCAACGCGTAACGCGTAACTGAATCTTACACGTTCCCGTTGCCGTTCAACGTGTAACTAAACCTCTCTAATGTAGGGTGGCAAACCTGTAACCAAATCCAAGGGTAACTCAACTTCCCGCCCAAGCATCATTTTGTTTGGAGTGAAGCCGGTGGTCTCGTGTCGTGTACTACGATATGCCATCATAGCAAAAGGGAGCTGTTCATCCCAGTCAGTCTGGTTGTTGTTCACCATCAGGGCAAGTCTTGTTTCTAGTGTCCGGTTGAATCTCTCAACCATGCCATCTGATTGAGGGTGTAGTGGAGTGGTTCCTGTCTTCTTCACATCAAGGGGTGTACACATTTCGGAGAACAACTTTGATTCATAGTTTCTGCCCTGGTCAGAGTGAATCTCTCGCGGTGTCCCAAACCTACAAATAAACCCTGTCACTATCTTGTCGTCTATCGTGGATGCCTCTTGATCAGGGATAGCGTATCCTTCTATCCATCGGGTAAAATAATCACTGACTAGGTGTATGTACCTATTGCCAGTCTGTGATTCAGTCAATGGTCCCAGAACATCTGTAGCTATCCTCTCCATTGGTAGCCCTACCATGTACTGTCTTAATGGGGCCCGTAATCGCCTAGCAGGGGGCTTCCTCTTTGCACATGCCTCACACTGTTGACACCACCTGTCAACGTCCTGTTTCATTCCAAACCAGTGAAACCGTTGACCTATCTTTGAAAGCACTTTCTTGCTCCCAAAGTGTCCGGCCGTCTTCGAAGCATGCAACATGCAAGGAAGAAGAATTTGCCATGCCACACTACCATCATCACTGTCCCATCTCCGACAGAGTATGCCATCCCTAAAGTCTAGCCGACCCCATTGTTTCCAGAAGTACTTCACTGCCTGATTCTCTGGTGATACCGCTTCCCATGCTGGGCGCAGAGAACCTCTTTGCTTCGCCTGTATGATCCATGACAGTTCTGAATCATGGGCTTGGGCCTCTATGAGCTTTGTCCTCTCCCATTCGCCCTCGTCAGTGACCAACGACACTTGCCCTTCCCCTATCATACTCTCTGGATTCTGTAGGGGTTCTGTACGATGCACTTGTGATCCCCGAGACACATCTGGCAGTTGTGCAACAAGGATACAAAAAGATCCTCTCTGAACGTCACCTTGGTACCCCATCTTCTCGCACTGTCGACATGCTCCTCTAGACATGGCATCTGCGTTTTGATGTTGTTTGCCTGGCCTGTACTGAATTTCGAAATCAAAAGTCCCAAGGACTCCCAACCATCTGGCAAGCTGGCCCTCTGGCTCTTTAAATGTCATTATCATCTCAAAGCGCAATGATCCGTCCGGATCAGAAAATGCCGTCCATACAGGTACTGCTTGAAGTACTTCACAGAGCGTTCCGACGGCCAGAAGTTCACGTCTCGTCAGAGATTTGCTGGCAAAGGCAATCACTATTTCTCTTCCGTCTTGTTGCTGGGACAGAACTGCTCCAATGCCATATGAACTGGGATCGGGGTCGAGGATATACTCACCAGTATCACAGGGGTAAACAAGAATTGGTGATTCCGTAAGTCTGATCTTCAGGGTAATAAAAGCTTCGTCACATGATTCTGTCCAAGTGAATTTGCTATCCTTCTCGGTCAACCTATGAAGAGGACGGGCAATTGTGGCAAAGTCTTTTATGAACCTTCGATAGTATGATGCTAGGCCGAGAAAACTTCTCACACCGTGAACATCTTCGGGAATGGGCCACTTCTTTATGGCATCTATCTTCTCCGGATCAGTAGACACACCATCCTTTGAGACCACATGTCCAAGAAATCCAACTTCCTTCTGAAAGAAATGACACTTTTTCGGCTTTAATTTCATTCCAGCAGATGTCAACCTCGTGAGAATATCTTCTAGATTCAGGATAGCTTTATCTAAGGTACTCCCATACACAATAATATCGTCTAGATACACAAGACAAGACCTCCACTGTACGCCAGCCAAAATCATCTCCATAAGCCTCTCAAAGGTAGAAGAGGCATTACACAAGCCGAACGGCATGACATTAAACTGGAAGAGACCCCCTCTGGTAACGAAGGCAGATTTCCTCTTGGCATCATTATCCAAAGGCACCTGCCAGTATCCACTGGCTAAGTCCAAAGTAGAAAACCACTTCGCTCTTTGTAAGGCATTCAGCGAATCGTCGATCCTGGGGATAGGATAGGCATCCTTCACAGTCACATCATTCAAACGACGATAGTCTACACAAAAGCGGACTGAGCCATCCTTCTTGGTCACCAAAACAATAGGTGATGCCCATGGGCTTGTGGATCTTTCGACTACTCCTCGTGCCGACATATCTTCAATCAGCTTATCTACCTCGGACTGTTTCTTGAAATCGCCTCAACAATGAAGCCACTTTCTGTTTATCTTCCTCCTTTATATCAGCGGTACTTCTCGTGTATAGATCTTGCAGATGCTCAGGTAGAGTTGTCTCCCCCATATCAACTGTGTCCACCTGTAAAGAGCTACAATCCTCTGCTATTCCTGGATCATTCTCTGGAATAAAAGTATGGCACCGACTGACAGTTTCCAACTCCCCCATAGTGGTCCCCTTGTATACTACTACTACTTCAGAACTGGTATTCAAAACCCTCACAGGGAACATCTCTCTCTCCGTATCCAGGAGTACCCTGCCGACTACCAGACGTCCTTCCAAAGAAGATCCAGGTTCGACTATAGCCCATTTGCCACAACTCAATGGCGATGTAGATCGATATGGTAATACCGCTTCACTTCCTGGGAGAACTGTTGCATTCTGTGCCAAAACCAGACGACAAGCTCTCGTCTCTTCTTTGGCCACCTTCTGGCAAACAATTTGCTCTGCTCCACAGGTCAGACTTCCGCTCTTGGGGTGTAGTCGTACATAATACTTACAAAGGAAGTCCATTCCAAGATAAGCTTCTGACTGGATATCTGCTACCATCACAGTCAGCACAACGGGGGTTGACATAATTCCTATGTCTGTCACACACTCTCCATAGACACTTATGGGCTTTTTGTCTGCTGCCCATAAAGTTATGGTCGACTGCTCCAACTGAGGTCTAACTTCAACTGGTATCTGCTGGTACATCTCCTTAGACAAAATCGTTACACATGAACCTGTATCAACTAGAAAATGAACGTCAGTTCCTGAAATACAACCGTTAACATGGAAACCAGAATCAATAGAAAATACATCTTTATTCACTACACTCTACATTTACAAATTGAGGCATCTCGTCTTCAGACATTACTGACGGAAGTAACTGCATTTATTTACATCCCACAATGCACTACTATCCCACCGCTGCCACCAATTGTAACGAATTTCTTATCCATTGGTGTGTGTCACTTCATAGTTGTGCTGCCACCAGTGACGTAAGGTGTCACGACCCTCATAGACAACTTTATATTCTAAAAATGCCCTCTCATAGGCTTAACTGTAATGGCCCTCTAATAGACCCAACTGTACTGGCCCTCTCATAGGCACATCTGTACTGGCCCACTAATAGACCCAACTGTGCTGGCCCTCTCATAGGCACATCTGTACTGGCCCACTAATAGACCCAACTGTACTGGCCCTCTCATAGGCACATCTATACTGGGCTTCTCATAGGGTATCACATTAATGCATAATCACATCTCTTCTTAGTAGCGTCTTATTCGAGCGTATATCGAGCTGGTAAGGGGTCGACTTCATCTAAGTCAATCCACCAGTGGAAATGATAGCAGAGCACTATGGGACATCATTACATCTCAATTACATCTAGGCCACCTTGTTTCTAGGATATCCAGATATCCTTCAGGATAGCTCCAGGATATTACATTAGCTACCAGTCTGGCGGGACAATAAGGATACCCAAAGGATACCTTTAAGGATATCTCCGGATAGATTTCGAGTACCATAAAGATATTCGAAGGATATCTTAAAGGATATATCAGGATACATTTTCAGTACCAGAAGGATACACAAAGGCTTTCGCATAATTATAAAGGGTGGAGACAAGGCAATAATTCAACGTTCAAAGATAATGCGTGTATTATCAACAATAAAGTGCAACATGATATATATATATACAGGTATTTACATGCGTAAGGATACTTCCGGATATTTTATCAAAACAGAATATGCGCATCGAATACTGAGTACCGGTATCAATTATATAGTCGCTTTCAGGACATCGATAACAACTATTCTACAATTTAATATAGCGGCTGGTCGCAATAATCATGGCTTGAATACCGCTTATGCTGCAGGATATATGCGGGATATCCATAGGATATGTTAAGTTATGTTGGACATTCACGATATTCCCATCACGATATGTTAAGGATATCTCAGCGAGTCTTTCGGTCATACGTCAGGATATATTAGGTAGGATGGAACGGTTGGATTTCAGCACTAACATCTCCAGACATCTCCCAATACAGTATCTTCTATTAGGATAATAAAGGCCACCCACCCATAGTTCCATACCAGGCAATAGTAATACTTGTAGCTATGATCTGGGTATCCGTAAGGGTATATGCCCCATTCCCCAGAGCAAGATAGGTCCACAACCCGGTCCACCTGCAGTTCCGGACCCAGGGACTTTCACCCTCTGCAGTGGCCTCTAAAGTGGATATGCTTTACCAACGGGTCTCAGTTCTCCTCATTGAAAGGTGTAGGGATACATAACCTAGATGGGTTCAAGTATAACTAATCTCTGACAGGCACGTGTAATATATAATTTCGGAAGGATATACACTCAAACATTATCTCAGCATTGCCGGTACCATAGATCATGTTTCCCAGACACAGTATCCTGGAGGATATACTATCCCATTCCCCAAAGCCAAGAATAGGGCCACAAATCCGGTCCACCTGCAGTTCCGGTAGGGACTTTCACCCTCTGCAGTATCCTCTGACCAACGGGTTATACTCCGAGTCTTCTTCATGAAAGGCTTAGGGATACATATCCTTGATACCAGCAATACCAAGTATCCTTGAGTGATATTTATGGGGTTATTATCAAATTTGGCACATTCAGGATATATTTCCTATAAAATATAGGATACTAGGATACAATATCCTGGAAGGAACGTACAAGGACAGTAACTTTATTAATTGCGTCCTGAGCATGGCTTAAGGATACATATCTTTGACATCAACAACAACATACATTCTGTACTAGAGAGGGATTGACACTGAAATTTGGCTTTATAGGATATTTATCCTAAAGGATACCATTTATGCTATAGAACAGTATACTTTGGGTAGGATACTAATCATGATGATGCTCAAGGGGGAGTATCCTACAGGATACCATTTAGACGTAGGATATCTAGGATATATATCCTGTAGGATAGTGTACTATGGGATGTCAAGGATATATCCTATAGGATACTATTTTAGACATAGTAGCTGTCTAGGATATATATCCTGTAGGATAGTTCACTATGGGAGGTCAAGGATATATCCTATAGGATATCATAATTATAGGATCCTAGTGGTCGTCCCCAGTATATCCTTAGTAGGATATCCCCTTTATTAGTCATCTCCAGTATTCATCTGTCACCCATGGTAAAAGGTGACCCTACCTCGTCAGCGAC
Organism: Hanleya hanleyi; assembly: GCA_036873755.1. NCBI lineage: Eukaryota > Metazoa > Mollusca > Polyplacophora > Lepidopleurida > Hanleyidae > Hanleya > Hanleya hanleyi. The sequence continues at coordinate 65,136 of JAVTVY010020428.1, forward strand.
AAGGGGCAAAATGCAAAGAACATACTTACTCTCCGGTTTATATAGCCCGCCAGAGGTAACACCACGTGACTACAATACCTACGCTGATTGGCTGAGCCACCGAAAGCTATCTGCAGCCGATTCAAGCCATAATTATAGTATCCGCAAAAACGTAATAAACTCACCAAATTCACCGAAATAACACCAAATTTCCACTGAAATATTTACCTAGATACCAATAGAAATTATTACTGAAGTTTTACACAGTTTACTGTCCAAATTTAAAGTCCAAAGTACGTCAGAGCGTCTGGAATGTAGCTTCGCAACATGGTCTCTTGTCAGGAGACAAGCATGATAACAATTTACGGAATAAAGGCATCTACCAGGCAATCAGGGAGTTACCACAAGCTAACATGTGTTTACTAGGTAAGCTGGCATTTGGTTCAATCAGATACCATGTTATTTTAAACAATTTAGCCATTGTAAACACTAAAACTGGTCACAAATAGAGACACATGACATTGTTGAAAACTGGTCCAGCGATAATGACCTTCATACAGGTACAAATCAGACATGTGACACGGACTGTAATAAACCTGTAAAACTTACGAACAACATTCAAATAAACATTTAGCAGTCAGACAATTTCCCCAACAATATTTAGAGAAAATGGTAGTGGGACTAGCAAACATTCTCTACACTATCCCCTCCCAGCTTTGTGCGTCCTCGCACAAACATATAATTAGCAACAGGGGTTCAGTCACATTAATGTCAATAAAGTTCAATCATGTTACGGCATTATTGACAGAGTCACAGATAAAACATGACGTAAAACAATGTCAGGGATCCACAACATGCATTGGTCCTGAAAAGGACCTTTACTCAATGCATCTTGTGCAGCGTATAGTAGAATAATCCGAGGCGATCCACTTCCACAGTAAACCCAATGAACAGATCCCAAACACAGTAAAATCCACATGAAGAACGCGCACATTATCACACCAAGCTCATTTATACATCAAACAGGTAAATCCAAGAAGAGAAAAGCGTAACCACAGTATATACATCGAAGGCACCATGGACTCCACCTGCAAGAACTCAGCTAGTCATCTACTGCTCGTTGAAGTAGTCCGAGAATCCGGGGGCATCAATCTTCCAGAGGTGGTCTACATGATTGCCACAGCCATGACAAACTTCGCAGGTCAGATCGGTGCATACCCAGATTCCCCTGTTTGTCTCAGTGCTGGCATCTGTGGTGGTTGTGGTTTGCAGCTGCACTTCGTCTCCAGCCTCTGTCTGCATACCTCTGGTGGACATCTCGGGAAAGATCATGGATGTACCTTCAGCAGTTGTATCTGGTATACAAGATACACCAATGTCTGTCTTCACTACCTGGTCAACATCTCCAACCTCTGTTTGTGTTTGCTTGGTCGTTTTCTCAACCGAAGTTGTTTGAGTGTGATTAGAGTGTTTCGGCATCCGTCTGGTATCCCTCATGGTATTTTCGTATACAGTGACACCATTAGGATAGACAATCGTCCGATTGATTTGCTCCATACAGGGATAGGGGGGCGGGTTGAACTGCCCCCGAACGGGAAGTGGAGCAGGCACCTCTATCTTTTCAGTATTTCCATCCTCAAGAATTTTCGGGATGCCTGTGGGGCTGCCAGCTGACAACAGCGTTGGCAATTCATAAGATCGTCTTGGGTCAGGATTCTGCTCGGGCTCATAGACCAAGTTGGTGTGTGGCCTAACCATTTCACTGGCCTCAGAAATCCAACTATAGGCTGGGGATGTTGATTGCTCTCCAGGGCGCTCCCGAACAATGGTCAAGTCCATTGGAGCATCCACAGCTTCACTAGGCTTTGGCTGCTGATGTTGAATCAGTGGAGGGGGTGTGCTGCTCAAGGGACTGATCGCAGGAGGGTGGCTGGTCATGTCTGTGAGGGCTTCATTCAGAACTGCTGAGGATGGTGGTGGGTCAAGGGTGATGTGAGGGTCAACCAGTCTCGCATCTGTTTGAACACTCTCTTTCCTAGTCTTGCCATGTTCCCTCTTGATGTGTTCCTTCAGGTTGTCCTTTCTGGAGTAGGATTTGGAACACTGCATGCATTTATAATGGGATCTCCCCTTCTCACAATTCAGTCTGTGCCGGTAGAAATTTGACTTTTGAGTGTAAGTTCCACCACACTTCTCACATTTGAACAACATCTTGATTCTGAAAGCATATAAAAGAATGTGGCATTGTCATAGTCATTTATCATGTGCAAAACGCCCTTCCAACACCTCCATGACCTGACCCTGTTTAGAGCTACCGATGAGCTGGTCTGAAATCCAACTGAGCCATCGCACCGGTTTCCTGACTATACGCCCAGATCGAGTCCGGTTTTCGGCAGTAGGATCGTCTCCTATTGGACGGTCGCGAGCATGTGCATCGTAATCTCGTTTACTCCACGTCTCCTCATCGCTCGGCTTCATCTCGACCTGTATGACCTTACTCAATCTACTAGGTTTGATATCCCATTTCACGAAGTTTGTTCCAGTATGAGGCTTCAACCGATTGAAGTGAACGACTTTCGGCTTGGACTTCAGAGTTCTCTGAATTCTATATACAGTGTCATCCAGGCTGCTGATGACCATGAATGGACCTTCCCAAAAACATGACAACTTTGGGGACAAACCAATCATACGCGTCGGGTTATGCAACCAGACCACATCGCCTGGGCTGAAAGGTCGGCCAGACCTGCGCCGATCATAATGTCTCTTTTGAACTTTCTGCTGAGCCCTGCAATGCACCCTCGCTCTCTCGTATGCTACCTCGAAACGCTCTCTCAGCATAGAGGGGTATTCTGTGGTTTCCGCTGGTTCAATAGAGAGGTTTAGTTACACGTTTAACATCAACGCGTACGCATGACGTCATCGTTTCCTGCGCACTTGGCACTGTGCCATAAGTCGGGGCCGGCACAGGCTGACGTTTTGAACGTCATGGTACCACTCTACACGTACGTGAGCCTATATTACGATGATTTTGCGGCCTATCCAATATTGACACCCTCCCCCTCCCCCTCCCAATACTTTTCCTACTCATTGGGCTAGGGGGCTGAAACTTCCCACACTACACTGTAAAAAGTAAGGTTTTCAAACCCCCATTTTCTGCTCTCCAAACACCATTTCTGGTGTACGGAAACACCGATACCAAAGTTTCATACACTTGTGTTTTGAAACCCCGCAATGTGTGGTTGAAGGCACATATATTTGAGGCACAGAAACACCGATACAAAGGTTTCAAACACTGGTGTTTTGAAACCCCATAACGCCGATTTGGGCGTTTAGTCACCGATTCCTAGGTTTGATCTATCAAAAGTGACATACCGGTACTGTAATGCTCAAACTATCACAAGAAATTAGCACAACCGGATAATCTTCAACTGAGTGATACCGGTAATTAATTGTTCAATTTACCGTAGTTATTTTCTTGAAATTCCCAATCTAGTCTCTGGGAAGTCAGGTTCTTCGAAATACCACCTACGGCATTTCGAGATAAGGGACAAGATATGTGGCAATATTCAAGGTGCACCTAAAAGAGGTGTCGGGGCCCTATCTGCCACGTAGGATTGGGACGTTGTGCTAAAGTACCCGATGCACAATGTTTTAGAGAATCTCCATTATCATCCGAAGATCACTGAGGTAAGTGTCTTCAGTGGTTTATTTACTGGAAGACTTATTTGAAGTTTTCAATAAAATTACCTACACTAAGTAAGGATTACTTTACCCTGTTATAGATATCCATGCTTGGCTTTGAATCCAGAAAGTGATTTTCTTTTGAAAATCTATAATTCTTTCTGAGTACCGGTTACATGCTGTTATGACACTGATGGCTTTCCATAAACTAGGGCACGCGTGGGGTTCCGTGTGTGAAAAGGAATAGGAACCAAATGTCGTGATATGAGTGAAATATTGTTGAAAGCGACTTTAAATCATATTCACTCACTCACAATATATACAGGAAATGTAAAAAAAAGTTGCCACATTGACGTCATGATCTAAATCAGGTTAGGGTCAAATGTTACAGTTCGGCATATCATATATTTATTTTGTCAAATCTAATTATTCTCTCTCGCAATAATTAGAGAAAATATCGAATAAAAAACATCGTAAAATCGGTACAAAATAATAGGCGATAATGGTCCAAAATGATGACATCATGGCAGCCATCTTGGATTTCTTTACATTTTCTTTTAGAGCTTGTCCAAAATATATAGTATAGAAAGTTTCATCCCTCTAAGGGGTAACGAAAATAAGTGGGGCTGGGCAGAAATCGCCCACCCCCAGGCTTGGACATACCCCTAAATCGCCCAGGGCTTTGTCGTTTCGGAGCTAGTGTAGAAAGGTTGGTAGAGGCGGCTGCATCTCCCTCCCCCCCTCCCACCCCCCTCTTCCCCTCCCAGCCTGGTAGGGTTAAACGGTGCTTTCCCCTCGCAATTATTTAGATGCTTTCAGTTCAGTTTCGTATACGTTTATCGGATTGGCTTTCCTTCCGTTTATCGGTTGATTTGTCTTATGTTTCGTTTAAAAAAAATCTAAATATTAGACCCGTTTCGATTATCGTGTCGTTGAATGGTTCGGTTACAGGTTCATTAACGTTCTGATTTCTGTTTCGGTTATTGGTAAGTTTTTCATTTCGGTTATTGTTTCGCTAATTATTTCGGTTATCGTTGAGCTGCGTTTCGGTTATATCAGGCCAGATTGGTTCGGTTTCATTTTCGTTTAGTTGGCGTTTAAAATAACCGCAAACTCCGGAACACGATGCACCGTTTAACGGAATTATTTCTGTAATTGGGACGGGGCAAGTTATATGGTGTATTACGGACGGTGTGGGGTACAGATTTTCCCTGTTTCCTGCTGAATATTCTGGTTATCACTGTTACAGAGGAAAAAATTGTTTTTTTCATCCCTAAATTAGAAAGGGATTATTATTTGGCGGAAGAATTTTCTTGAATTATCTCTTCATTTAAACAGAAGTTCTGATTATGGCACAAGAACTGTTTGCTTTCAGAAATAGTTCAGTTCTGCATTATCGAGAGAACAAGAAGAGACTGTATCCGGCAACTTCATCTAATCAGCTGATATAATTTCACTTTGCCCCATCTATAAACCCAGGAGAGTATTTTGAACTGGTGATAACTGACAAAATTGTATATATGTATTGTACTTTCCCAGAATTCAAGCATAATGACATGCACTTTCTTTGAATAGCGGGAAAATATAGTACATATACATCAGTTCAAAATAATCTCCTGTGCTAAAAGATAGGGAAAGTGAAATTATACAACCCAGTAGCTGATAAGCTGAAGTCACGGGTCAGTGAACAGACAGAATTTTATTTGTACTCTCAGTAATATGCAACTGAGTCCTAGGCTAAATATACGTGTCAAAAATATGGTGCAAATCAAACACATGTAAGCATAAGTTGAAAATGAAATTGATATTTTCGTGTCTATAATGTAATTTGTTACATAATAATGTGGCAAATGGCACTCTGTTAGACTGCAAAAATTAGAATATATATACTCCACCTAAAAATCCGAACAGCATCACGAGTATAGACCTACTTGGATTACTTAGACCAACAGGGCGGAGAACGCGTAACTAAACACATTTTCCCTTGCGACGTCAACGCGTAACGCGTAACTGAATCTTACACGTTCCCGTTGCCGTTCAACGTGTAACTAAACCTCTCTAATGTAGGGTGGCAAACCTGTAACCAAATCCAAGGGTAACTCAACTTCCCGCCCAAGCATCATTTTGTTTGGAGTGAAGCCGGTGGTCTCGTGTCGTGTACTACGATATGCCATCATAGCAAAAGGGAGCTGTTCATCCCAGTCAGTCTGGTTGTTGTTCACCATCAGGGCAAGTCTTGTTTCTAGTGTCCGGTTGAATCTCTCAACCATGCCATCTGATTGAGGGTGTAGTGGAGTGGTTCCTGTCTTCTTCACATCAAGGGGTGTACACATTTCGGAGAACAACTTTGATTCATAGTTTCTGCCCTGGTCAGAGTGAATCTCTCGCGGTGTCCCAAACCTACAAATAAACCCTGTCACTATCTTGTCGTCTATCGTGGATGCCTCTTGATCAGGGATAGCGTATCCTTCTATCCATCGGGTAAAATAATCACTGACTAGGTGTATGTACCTATTGCCAGTCTGTGATTCAGTCAATGGTCCCAGAACATCTGTAGCTATCCTCTCCATTGGTAGCCCTACCATGTACTGTCTTAATGGGGCCCGTAATCGCCTAGCAGGGGGCTTCCTCTTTGCACATGCCTCACACTGTTGACACCACCTGTCAACGTCCTGTTTCATTCCAAACCAGTGAAACCGTTGACCTATCTTTGAAAGCACTTTCTTGCTCCCAAAGTGTCCGGCCGTCTTCGAAGCATGCAACATGCAAGGAAGAAGAATTTGCCATGCCACACTACCATCATCACTGTCCCATCTCCGACAGAGTATGCCATCCCTAAAGTCTAGCCGACCCCATTGTTTCCAGAAGTACTTCACTGCCTGATTCTCTGGTGATACCGCTTCCCATGCTGGGCGCAGAGAACCTCTTTGCTTCGCCTGTATGATCCATGACAGTTCTGAATCATGGGCTTGGGCCTCTATGAGCTTTGTCCTCTCCCATTCGCCCTCGTCAGTGACCAACGACACTTGCCCTTCCCCTATCATACTCTCTGGATTCTGTAGGGGTTCTGTACGATGCACTTGTGATCCCCGAGACACATCTGGCAGTTGTGCAACAAGGATACAAAAAGATCCTCTCTGAACGTCACCTTGGTACCCCATCTTCTCGCACTGTCGACATGCTCCTCTAGACATGGCATCTGCGTTTTGATGTTGTTTGCCTGGCCTGTACTGAATTTCGAAATCAAAAGTCCCAAGGACTCCCAACCATCTGGCAAGCTGGCCCTCTGGCTCTTTAAATGTCATTATCATCTCAAAGCGCAATGATCCGTCCGGATCAGAAAATGCCGTCCATACAGGTACTGCTTGAAGTACTTCACAGAGCGTTCCGACGGCCAGAAGTTCACGTCTCGTCAGAGATTTGCTGGCAAAGGCAATCACTATTTCTCTTCCGTCTTGTTGCTGGGACAGAACTGCTCCAATGCCATATGAACTGGGATCGGGGTCGAGGATATACTCACCAGTATCACAGGGGTAAACAAGAATTGGTGATTCCGTAAGTCTGATCTTCAGGGTAATAAAAGCTTCGTCACATGATTCTGTCCAAGTGAATTTGCTATCCTTCTCGGTCAACCTATGAAGAGGACGGGCAATTGTGGCAAAGTCTTTTATGAACCTTCGATAGTATGATGCTAGGCCGAGAAAACTTCTCACACCGTGAACATCTTCGGGAATGGGCCACTTCTTTATGGCATCTATCTTCTCCGGATCAGTAGACACACCATCCTTTGAGACCACATGTCCAAGAAATCCAACTTCCTTCTGAAAGAAATGACACTTTTTCGGCTTTAATTTCATTCCAGCAGATGTCAACCTCGTGAGAATATCTTCTAGATTCAGGATAGCTTTATCTAAGGTACTCCCATACACAATAATATCGTCTAGATACACAAGACAAGACCTCCACTGTACGCCAGCCAAAATCATCTCCATAAGCCTCTCAAAGGTAGAAGAGGCATTACACAAGCCGAACGGCATGACATTAAACTGGAAGAGACCACCTCTGGTAACGAAGGCAGATTTCCTCTTGGCATCATTATCCAAAGGCACCTGCCAGTATCCACTGGCTAAGTCCAAAGTAGAAAACCACTTCGCTCTTTGTAAGGCATTCAGCGAATCGTCGATCCTGGGGATAGGATAGGCATCCTTCACAGTCACATCATTCAAACGACGATAGTCTACACAAAAGCGGACTGAGCCATCCTTCTTGGTCACCAAAACAATAGGTGATGCCCATGGGCTTGTGGATCTTTCGACTACTCCTCGTGCCGACATATCTTCAATCAGCTTATCTACCTCGGACTGTTTCTTGAAATCGCCTCAACAATGAAGCCACTTTCTGTTTATCTTCCTCCTTTATATCAGCGGTACTTCTCGTGTATAGATCTTGCAGATGCTCAGGTAGAGTTGTCTCCCCCATATCAACTGTGTCCACTTGTAAAGAGCTACAATCCTCTGCTATTCCTGGATCATTCTCTGGAATAAAAGTATGGCACCGACTGACAGTTTCCAACTCCCCCATAGTGGTCCCCTTGTATACTACTACTACTTCAGATCTGGTATTCAAAACCCTCACAGGGAACATCTCTCTCTCCGTATCCAGGAGTACCCTGCCGACTACCAGACGTCCTTCCAAAGAAGATCCAGGTTCGACTATAGCCCATTTGCCACAACTCAATGGCGATGTAGATCGACATGGTAATACCGCTTCACTTCCTGGGAGAACTGTTGCATTCTGTGCCAAAACCAGACGACAAGCTCTCGTCTCTTCTTTGGCCACCTTCTGGCAAACAATTTGCTCTGCTCCACAGGTCAGACTTCCGCTCTTGGGGTGTAGTCGTACATAATACTTACAAAGGAAGTCCATTCCAAGATAAGCTTCTGACTGGATATCTGCTACCATCACAGTCAGCACAACGGGGGTTGACATAATTCCTATGTCTGTCACACACTCTCCATAGACACTTATGGGCTTTTTGTCTGCTGCCCATAAAGTTATGGTCGACTGCTCCAACTGAGGTCTAACTTCAACTGGTATCTGCTGGTACATCTCCTTAGACAAAATCGTTACACATGAACCTGTATCAACTAGAAAATGAACGTCAGTTCCTGAAATACAACCGTTAACATGGAAACCAGAATCAATAGAAAATACATCTTTATTCACTACACTCTACATTTACAAATTGAGGCATCTCGTCTTCAGACATTACTGACGGAAGTAACTGCATTTATTTACATCCCACAATGCACTACTATCCCACCGCTGCCACCAATTGTAACGAATTTCTTATCCATTGGTGTGTGTCACTTCATAGTTGTGCTGCCACCAGTGACGTAAGGTGTCACGACCCTCATAGACAACTTTATATTCTAAAAATGCCCTCTCATAGGCTTAACTGTAATGGCCCTCTAATAGACCCAACTGTACTGGCCCTCTCATAGGCACATCTGTACTGGCCCACTAATAGACCCAACTGTGCTGGCCCTCTCATAGGCACATCTGTACTGGCCCACTAATAGACCCAACTGTACTGGCCCTCTCATAGGCACATCTATACTGGGCTTCTCATAGGGTATCACATTAATGCATAATCACATCTCTTCTTAGTAGCGTCTTATTCGAGCGTATATCGAGCTGGTAAGGGGTCGACTTCATCTAAGTCAATCCACCAGTGGAAATGATAGCAGAGCACTATGGGACATCATTACATCTCAATTACATCTAGGCCACCTTGTTTCTAGGATATCCAGATATCCTTCAGGATAGCTCCAGGATATTACATTAGCTACCAGTCTGGCGGGACAATAAGGATACCCAAAGGATACCTTTAAGGATATCTCCGGATAGATTTCGAGTACCATAAAGATATTCGAAGGATATCTTAAAGGATATATCAGGATACATTTTCAGTACCAGAAGGATACACAAAGGCTTTCGCATAATTATAAAGGGTGGAGACAAGGCAATAATTCAACGTTCAAAGATAATGCGTGTATTATCAACAATAAAGTGCAACATGATATATATATATACAGGTATTTACATGCGTAAGGATACTTCCGGATATTTTATCAAAACAGAATATGCGCATCGAATACTGAGTACCGGTATCAATTATATAGTCGCTTTCAGGACATCGATAACAACTATTCTACAATTTAATATAGCGGCTGGTCGCAATAATCATGGCTTGAATACCGCTTATGCTGCAGGATATATGCGGGATATCCATAGGATATGTTAAGTTATGTTGGACATTCACGATATTCCCATCACGATATGTTAAGGATATCTCAGCGAGTCTTTCGGTCATACGTCAGGATATATTAGGTAGGATGGAACGGTTGGATTTCAGCACTAACATCTCCAGACATCTCCCAATACAGTATCTTCTATTAGGATAATAAAGGCCACCCACCCATAGTTCCATACCAGGCAATAGTAATACTTGTAGCTATGATCTGGGTATCCGTAAGGGTATATGCCCCATTCCCCAGAGCAAGATAGGTCCACAACCCGGTCCACCTGCAGTTCCGGACCCAGGGACTTTCACCCTCTGCAGTGGCCTCTAAAGTGGATATGCTTTACCAACGGGTCTCAGTTCTCCTCATTGAAAGGTGTAGGGATACATAACCTAGATGGGTTCAAGTATAACTAATCTCTGACAGGCACGTGTAATATATAATTTCGGAAGGATATACACTCAAACATTATCTCAGCATTGCCGGTACCATAGATCATGTTTCCCAGACACAGTATCCTGGAGGATATACTATCCCATTCCCCAAAGCCAAGAATAGGGCCACAAATCCGGTCCACCTGCAGTTCCGGTAGGGACTTTCACCCTCTGCAGTATCCTCTGACCAACGGGTTATACTCCGAGTCTTCTTCATGAAAGGCTTAGGGATACATATCCTTGATACCAGCAATACCAAGTATCCTTGAGTGATATTTATGGGGTTATTATCAAATTTGGCACATTCAGGATATATTTCCTATAAAATATAGGATACTAGGATACAATATCCTGGAAGGAACGTACAAGGACAGTAACTTTATTAATTGCGTCCTGAGCATGGCTTAAGGATACATATCTTTGACATCAACAACAACATACATTCTGTACTAGAGAGGGATTGACACTGAAATTTGGCTTTATAGGATATTTATCCTAAAGGATACCATTTATGCTATAGAACAGTATACTTTGGGTAGGATACTAATCATGATGATGCTCAAGGGGGAGTATCCTACAGGATACCATTTAGACGTAGGATATCTAGGATATATATCCTGTAGGATAGTGTACTATGGGATGTCAAGGATATATCCTATAGGATACTATTTTAGACATAGTAGCTGTCTAGGATATATATCCTGTAGGATAGTTCACTATGGGAGGTCAAGGATATATCCTATAGGATATCATAATTATAGGATCCTAGTGGTCGTCCCCAGTATATCCTTAGTAGGATATCCCCTTTATTAGTCATCTCCAGTATTCATCTGTCACCCATGGTAAAAGGTGACCCTACCTCGTCAGCGACAAGGGGCAAAATGCAAAGAACATACTTACTCTCCGGTTTATATAGCCCGCCAGAGGTAACACCACGTGACTACAATACCTACGCTGATTGGCTGAGCCACCGAAAGCTATCTGCAGCCGATTCAAGCCATAATTATAGTATCCGCAAAAACGTAATAAACTCACCAAATTCACCGAAATAACACCAAATTTCCACTGAAATATTTACCTAGATACCAATAGAAATTATTACTGAAGTTTTACACAGTTTACTGTCCAAATTTAAAGTCCAAAGTACGTCAGAGCGTCTGGAATGTAGCTTCGCAACATGGTCTCTTGTCAGGAGACAAGCATGATAACAATTTACGGAATAAAGGCATCTACCAGGCAATCAGGGAGTTACCACAAGCTAACATGTGTTTACTAGGTAAGCTGGCATTTGGTTCAATCAGATACCATGTTATTTTAAACAATTTAGCCATTGTAAACACTAAAACTGGTCACAAATAAAGACACATGACATTGTTGAAAACTGGTCCCGCGATAATGACCTTCATACAGGTACAAATCAGACATGTGATACGGACTGTAATAAACCTGTAAAACTTACGAACAACATTCAAATAAACATTTAGCAGTCAGACAATTTCCCCAACAATATTTAGAGAAAATGGTAGTGGGACTAGTAAACATTCTCTACAGTATGTTTTTGAACACAGGGCAATCATGGCCTCACCGCTCCATTCTAACTTGAGGAGGCCAGGGGTCTTTTTAACATAGTCGTAATTATCTTTTCTCGGCAGTCATTCATCTCTTTCCGCTTCATTCTGGGCTCGTAGTTCGGGTTTCACGAGCGATTCCCAGTCTGGGTTGGGGACGGCCATATATCCAGAATCGGTATCCATCTGTAGAAGTTGCCAGCCTGATTGGTTGAAATACACTTCCATGAAATTGTATATGAATTCCAGCATCCTCAGCTTGGCCAGCTGGTACACCATGCACCCGATTTGTAGCGGGAGGTTGTATGTTAGTGTCTTTTTGGCTGAAGTCACTTCGTAGGTGGTGTCGTCAATCATCTCCGTGTGTCGCTATAGGGGTGAGTTGATGCGCCGTCGGGCTTGTTTTTCATCACAGATATGGACGTTCACGTGGCGGTCCTGGTTGGTTACCGTTTTTCCGTATCCGCTGTTCCCGAGTAATTTCATCGTTTCCGCGATGATGGCTTTACCGGGGTCGGCGTCTCCTTGGCGACGGGCAGTGGTCACGTCGTTCGCAAACTTCTCGAAACAAGCCTCGGGGGTGAATTCTATGACTTGGTATATTTTGGTAATTTCCAGTTCGTGGCTCATATACCAACGTAGTAAAGGGGTGCCCAGCAAGATTTTTTTACCCCACATGCTGCCAATCAACATGCGCCGCGATCGTGTTAGGTAGTTGTGTTCTTCAGCGTATGCGCGCATATGGGCCCCGATATCATCTCGACTCACCTCGGTGTTTTTGAAGATGGGTGGACATTCTGGAAATGTGTCTTCCAAGTGGTCCGGCACGTAAAGATCACACAGTTCTTCCGTCTCAACAGTGCGTAGGATGTCGGCCATGGTGATGATAGTCCGGTAATCCAGCAGCCGATCATGGGCGTGTAGGAAGGTGTATAAATCGGGTTGCATGTGGTGGAACTCACATTCCCACATCTCGTGGTAATCGTACCACAACCCCCGGATATAGTCACCATTCTGGTCTACTTCTTTACGTAAGGCGGTTGGCGTCAGTCCACGGCGCTCGTTCTAGCGCCCTCCTATGAGCGAACACTCATGGCCGTGCCAATAACAGTCGTGGAACTGGAACACGGTCGGTATTGTATTGATGATAGCGAATCCGTCCACGGGAAGGCGCCGATCTCCGATTCGTTTTTCCGTGTGGTTGCCTTGGTGACGGATAGTGACGTCTCGTCGCAGACTTTCCCAATCCAGCCATTGTTCTGCTTGATGTTTTGTAGAACGTTGTGCTTTGAATTCCCGCCCCTCACGGAGCCACCGGGTATAATGACCGGCCGGCATGGGTTGACTCAAACACGATAGGTAGAGGGCATTGGCGTCGAATCCGATTATTTTCTGACACTGTTTTCCCCTTCGAATGCGGATCAGCTCTTTCTCATGGTACCGATGGAGTATAATACTGGGGCCGCCCACGATATTTCCTTTCAAACAGTCAAACATGTCGGCGACTTTCTGTTCGATGAGGGCGAAGAAAGTGGGTAAATCCTGGAAGAGATACCGCAGGGTCAGACCGGGGATGCTTACACAGTCTTTGAATACGTCGACACCCATATCTCGGTAGAAGGCGGCCATTTCGTCGGTAGCTTTCCGAAAAGAGACGACATCCAGATTGTTGTAATAGACGAGGAAATCCCGGAGAGTTTCTATACCTTCACGGACCCACACCTGTTGCAGTTCGATATAGGAGGTGCCGGGTAATGCTTCTCCTTTGAGATCGTTGTAGAAGGCCTCTTGGGGTGGAAGTTGCGTGTCGTCCAATACGATCGAGACTGGTCATGTAGTTATATGGAAAGCAGCTTGTCCTCTGCGTACAGTCGTAGGCTTTCACCCACTGGTCATAGCTGCAATTCGGCGCCAGGTAATTCCGTACGTCTAAGAATCGGAGTGAAGTCGTGGATAGAGCGATGTGGTTGTTCGTCTTCTTAATGATGTGTTTGATGTTCCCGGCTTTGGCGTGGTAGGAATACGAGAATTCTTTGATCAAGTTTAGATCGTGCCGTCCCAAGTTGAATCGGAGGACAGGTAATTGGTTCATATATTCCAGTAAACGCAGTTTCAGTTTCTGTGCGTAGGGTTTAGGTGGTTTGGGTCCCCCGTCCTCGCTTTCGTCTTCGTCGTCCGTGTCGTCCTCCCCATTCGATGTTGGAATACGCG
>JAVTVY010020429.1:0-83886 GCA_036873755.1 Hanleya hanleyi
CATATTAAAGGTGTAATAATACATCACTTTTTACCCAATGAAAACAAGAAAGTGGCAGAGGTCAATGGTACTTTCTTCACAATTGTTGGGATTGTATTTGCAAATTGCAGTCAGAGAGGTGGTTGGTCTTTGAATGAAAATTGTAATTTATTTGTTTACATTAAGTCATTTTAACTGCTCGTCGGACCTCAATGAAGTGTTGAGACATCTTTCTATATATTTTACATTGTATTATGTAGTATATTTTACCAGGAATTTGCTTCGTAGATTTGTTTATGAAGGTGATATTTTTCATGCTTCAAACTACACATATTGCAGGACAAGAAGTCTAATTTGGGGCTGTATTTGTGTTATACATTCTAAGGAAGATTGGGAGTAAGTTTTACTGTGTTCTGATGAGAGACCTGGAATTGAGATTTTTCACTTGGTGTTGGAAACTGGACCCTCCCCCTGCCCCTTAAAGAGAAAACTTTGAAGTTTGTATCATCAGTAATTTTTGAATAAATGTATGTACGTATGTATGGCAATAATATACTATAGTTGTATAAAGAAAAATTTGATTATAAAATGAGAATGCAGCAATTTTCTTTCACAAATCAACATCCTGCAGATATGATATTCAGAACTGTTGACACACTGTGGTTTTTGATTTACTTTGTTATTTGCAATACCCTTGATCAGAATTCCATGATGTTCCATCCATAGTCAGGATTTCATGAAGTTCCATCACAAGTGTGAACAGAATTCCATGACGTCAAGCTTTTCCATCACAATTTGATCATAATTCCAGGAGTTTTCGATTCATTACAATAATCCATGGCCATGATGACCATCAAACTAAATTTGGTTGAACTATAAACTGTTCTATGGGTTCATATAGAGATGATGAATTATTTTCCTTTGCTCAAACATTGCCATTTTCCCATGGTTTCCAAGCATTTGTAACAAAAGTCCCTGAATTCCAGGCTGGTAAACATATCCAAAACCATACCCAGGATCCATGGTAACCAAAATGGTACAACTATATACATACAAGGTAAGGAGGGGGGACGGTAATTGGGGCATTGGTAATATATAGATGCAGTATTACTGACCTCCATGATGATGTGAAATACTCCCACCATTGGCCAATATCTCATCTCTTGCGGACATCTGAAAAAATATCCAATAGATTTAAGGCAAACTTCCACGCTATTAAAGCATATAAACATGGAACCATCAATATCTACATATTAGTTGTTTTTATAATTTCAGACTTTCACTCACCATGATGTTATGCTTTTTGCTATCCTTGACTGTAACACTATATTTGACAACTTCAGACAAAGTAAAAAGTAATAATGTATGCACATATACAGTTGCTGTTTCACACATTGTGACACCCAAGGTATCTCATTTACAAAAACAACACTAAAGGAAACCTCAAGCGAGTGCTGCTGAATCAGAGGTCAGTTCTTTTGATCCCGGGTTTCGGTAAATTTGTAAAAAGGATGTATGTTTTATCACAGATATGAGTATTCGGAGTAAGGTGAGATTGAAATGCCAAAAAAAACCCCATCAGCTTCACATGATAAAAAGTTTTCATTTGACATATTAAAACACAGCATTTTAGTATACTAAGAATAATTGCAAGGCATTTGGGTATTGCGATTTTCGAATAATAAAAGTAGTTTATTCTGGCTGTATAACTGATTTCAAGATCGATAATTACAACACACTGAACTGAAGATCTGAGGAACCACTGAGAGTGAAGGCTGAAGAATATTTCTCATGACTTTACAAAATCATGACTTTTCCATGACAATTCAGAATTTTATTTGCCCATTGAGGTTGTATATTGCGATAAATGAATTCTGTCCATCTATCCATCTATTAACTTTTGTAAGCTGTACGATATCTTCAGTTCCAGATCATGGATTGATATCAAACTTTTATTATACCTTATCTATGAGGCAAAGAGGAAATCGATTCATTTTGAGGTTAAACTGTCAAGTCACTGTGGCCAAAATCAGTGAATCAATAAAATTTGTTATGTCTATGCATAAAGTAGAGTTGAGAGATGTTGATAGTGGAGGCAAAGAAGAAGCCTATAGATATATTACCCCTGGAACAAGTTTGGCCAAGGGATATTGTTTTCGTGGTCCATTTGTCGTCTGTCCATCCTGCTTATTAACATTATCTCTTAAAGGATTATTGTCAGTCTGTCCAGCTTCATTATCACATGCAACTGGCAATGGGTCAGAAGCTTATTGAAGAAAACAGACCTTGACCGATTTTATCAAGGTCAAATTCTAGTAGTGGCGATATCTATTGAAGGATTACATCAGACTAGGATCTGTAAATTCATACTACATACATGTATGTAACTGGCGATTATCTTGAAGCCTTCCACTCTGATGGTACATACTTCATGTAGGTAGCTATTGTCCAATCCTTTGTGAAGTTGAAAAGGGTCAACTCCGGACACATTGTTGGTCCCAGACTTGGCTATTGTATACATTGTCTCGTGATTCTTACATGGAGTATGAACCAAGACTGGTAGCTAATCTTTCCAAATTTATACACCATGTTTTAATGTGATATGTTTTAAGATTATAGACTTTCTAAATTCACTACTGGTGATAAGCTGTAAAAGCTGACCGACCCTGACCTATTTCTTGAAGGCCAAATTCTAATTATGTAGTGATATCTGTTGTAGGATTAAAAGGTACAGGTTTTCCATGTTCCGACCATGTATAACTGGAGAGAGGTCAGTTTATTGAAGATGACCATGACCTATGTTTTTCTTAGTCAAATCGTATGAAGGACCAGAACTGAACTCTCAAAATTTGATGTCTCTTAAGTTTTTGTTTCTGCAGTTAAATGTGTCGCAAGCATATATTTAAGTCCATAAGGCTCTCGTTAGCATTTGCTCGTGACTATTCAAGTTTCTGATGATGGTAACCTTGTCAAAACTTTGAAGGAGGCTCCAGGAGAAAAGAGAAATAATGTAAGCAGAAATCATGTAGATGTCCACAGAGAGAGAGAGAGAGAATTAAGGTTTAATGTCGCGTTCAGCAATATTTCCACTCTATAGCGACGATCAAACAAAACTCTAAGTAATCAAGTTAATAACATAGTAATCCAACACACTGAAACATACACACATTAAAACTTATGCAACAAACCGATTTCTCTCAAATATCCTAAGATACAATCTTCTTTCACCCGACTAAAAGATCTTCTAAAGTACCTGCTCGATAAAAAGAATCTCTTACAATCTTAAAATCTATACAGACTTACCTCTATCTCCTCATACACATGGACAGGGTCACTGATGCCCCGGTAGTTGAATGCAAAATAGAAATATACGCAGGCACCAGCATCGTACAGTTGTGTCACTCTGCAAAGAAAATTTGAAACATAACATGCTTTCGGTAGGAGATTTTACATGTGGGCAAATAAACTAAAAAACTTATAGACATAGAAAAGGGACTTTATTGCTATTTCCATACTTTACTCAGTGATAGGGAATGGGGTATCATAGTGAATACAGTCTCTGAATCAAAATTAGGACACGTGTGGGACGACTTACCTACAGGTTGAATAAGGGGGAAACTGGATACCCTTCTCTTTACAGTCCCGCTGTATCCTGTCCTTGACATTGCGACACAAATCCAGCACCCTGCATTGTAACACAGAAATATAAATATGATCTCAAACTATGGAAAGCTTAAATGTGAGAACAGAAGATCAATGCAAGGTTTGATTTGAAAAAAAAAAGGGTATTTGGAATTCCGAGGAATAATTATCGCCTACCCTATTGTGAGTGTACATAGCCATGATTATCCTTGTAATATTAATGGCTTAGAATACATATTTAATAGCTATGATCAAGTAAATGAAGTTAGAATACATATTTAATAGCTATGATCAAGTAAACGAAGTTCTCTCCTAATAATTTCCATCACCTGAATTGCACTTTCCCCAAACAAAAATATCTGAGTTATCAAATTTAGTAATACGGTAAGTTGATGAACTATTAGAAAAACAGGACAATGAAAACAAAAAGAGCTACTTATCAAAATCTGAGTAAAAAACTAGTGGTGATTGACTGTTAGAGTGAGGGCATTATTACAGCGATGATCATGCTCACCTATCCCAGGGGACAGAGGTTTCAAATGACTCCGCCACAATATAGTAATCAAACCCTAAATCCTGGAAGAAATAAACAAATTGAATACTACAATAACATGTTTTGCTTCACCATATGTAAAGAATTATGAATTGTAAAAGGATTGGTGACGGCTTTCTCTTGAACAATTATTGGGCGAGGTTGCATCGTTGAAAGCTCACCGGATTAAGATAACTGATTTTACCAATAGACAAACAGGATTGATATGATAACAGCTAATAATGGACATGTCTGAGATGAATTGAGCTAAGAACTGGCAGCTTGTGGGATATCAGTGTTGTTGATTTCATGCCCAGTGAGTCATCAGTGTTATTTTGGTCAAGAAAGCCTTGGATAACTTCCAGTTCATATTAACAAGGTTTAGTCTATAATGATCTACATTGTAATGTAGTAAGAATAGGTTTTCTTACATTTCAGTGATGGAATATCACGGACTATTAATGAACATTAGGCCAGTGTAGCAGGGGAGACAATTGCTTTAATATTACAAGAGTTGTCTCCTCTTTCTCTCTCCCTTTGGTAGAGGGCGCTGATTGCCCTCTAACCAATGAGAGTAACTCGCGGGCTTGCAAGAGAAGCCAGAGAAGATACTGGACCTTGACTGACAAGACGTGATAGACTGCTTCTCTCACAGTTTTAACCTGCAGGTAGGCCTGTCTCCTATACTGGCTGATATCTAGGTAGCTGAAGTTACTACAGTAATATGTATTTTCCCAAAGAGAAGAAATTTTGTTATATGTGAAGAGTATAGGGGCTTGGAAACCAAATCGGGCATGGAGAGTTTCTCCATAAGATCAATCGTTTTGTCAGTAATGTCATCAATGTTCATGGATTGTGTTTTTCCTTAAATATGAAGATATTCAGGGGTTATTGATTCCTTTATGCAGCTCACAATATTTTGAATAAATTAACCATATTATGAATGAATTATAATAAACCAAGTATTGATAAACTTACCCTTAGATAGGCAATTACAAATGTGAGCATATAACCTCTCTGGCCATTGTCTTCACCCCCAGGTAAACCTCTGCAGAGAGTAAGGTGTATTCATTAATTATTTATACAAAGGTTGATTCTCAGCACTGTAATGTGAACAAGAACCCAATAGCTGACAAAATAGCAACAACTCATCATAGCGGCCGCTAGTCAACATGTACGCTGGAATAATTCATCAAACATGTGAAGTGTGATGGCAAAGAATAAGCCTATTCATTTTTACCCCTTTGCCAGGTTTGGTCAAAGGGTATTATATTGTCCATCCATCCGTCTGTTCATCTTGCTTGTTAACATCATATCTCTTGAAAGATTACAGCTAGGTTTTCTAAATTCATACAAAATATGCAACTGGCAATTGGTCAGATGCCCACTGAAGAGGACTGACCTTGACCTATTTTATCTAGGTCAAATTTGAGTACGAGTAATAAATTTGAAAGATTACTTCTAGGCTCTCCAAATTCCAAATTATATAACATGGTGATTGACTAGAAGCCTTTCTAATTTGACTGACCTTGACATATTTTATCAAGGTCAAATTCTAGTTATTGCAGTATCCTGAGGAAGAACAGCTTAGGTCTTCAAATTTACACTACAGTACATATGCAACTGTGATTAATTAGTAGCCTATTGAACTTGATTTATTTCCTCAAGGTCAAATCTTGTTTATACAATATGTTTCAAAGGTTTATAGTTGGACATGTATGGCATATACTGAAGCCCACAATGCTCCTAATCGTTAGAGCAACAGATCAGGTACGACATATACTGGTCATTGTAACAAGAGTTGACTGTACAAGTATAACTTCATGGAAACATGCCAGTGTGGGAGATTTGATTGTGACAAAAAAACGTGATTTTCACAAATCATTGAGCACTCCCTTGTCAGAAAGTAACTAGAAGTCTGTCCGAAGAATAACACTTTGCAGTCTAGTATATTGTGTGTATGATTTAGTTAATGGTGAAATACAACAGTCTTAATGTTTTCCTTATTGTATTCTATAGATCATACTGATGGAAATTTCAACCAATCTACTTCGTTTGGTTTTGTTTGAATAATTTTGTCTCCAAGTAGCTTCCGTAAAGTGCTCCAAGGTTGGTATCTCAAACCTAGCTGTTATCAAAAGTGAAATCTGCATCACTTGGCTGCCCATGTTTGATTCTAGTTTGTGATGTCACACCAGACTGCCTGGTCCGATGTCAATACTTGTAATGTTCAGTCTTTGAGTGGCTCAGCTGATGTGATATCACAATCAAGGGGATAAGTGAGGATAGCTTGCAAAACTGAGTTCAGCTGGACTTGGGGTAGCAACTTTTGAAATGGTTCTAGTGGATAAAATACTTCAAATTAAAACAAGTGCATTAGATTTCTATCATTATTCAACCTATATAAAATATATAAAGGTGAATCTAAAACTAAGAACCTTTGCATTTCACTTTTAACACATGTTTAAGCCCAGTCACAATCCTTCAAGATATATATCATATAATTGTGTGGTATGAATTTGGTGAGTATATACAGTCATTTTTTAGGACTAATGGTAACCAAAATATGATGACCAGTGCATACTGAGAGAGTGCTGTACAGTGTCCATGGCCAATTTTGATCAAGGGGCTAAAAAAAAAAAACCATTAACAGCAAAATTGTACCATCCGTTGTTGTTAGCATGCTTCACCCTGCATTGACTCAATGAGTTGGTTTAGTGATGAGGTAGCTGAAAATTGTGAGTGTGAGAAATACTCACCCAAATTTAGCAGCAATTTCATACACTCTTTTCTCTTGAGCAGCTACTTCCTGAAGAGAAAAAATCGTGTATTTCATTAAGGATGGTTGTTTCTATATAACAGCATCAACACATTGTCATGATGGTATGTAAAGCATGATGAATGCTTCCAATGATCAGGAATTGGTCTTATATATTTTGGTCAAAATCAAGGTTACAAAAAATCTATGCATAATTGACTGTGAATATCTTGCACAGATCGACATGAAAGTCAACCCGGGGATGGATTGAGTCAGTCATTTCAGAATAACATATTTTTGTATATTACAGACTACAGTATAATATACTTTTGTGCTACATCCATAGCTGGTGCAGTCCTTTGGAATTTTCTATTTCCACCGCTCTCCCCCAAATTTATGTTAATTAATAGATGGTGTTTTATTTTAATACAAGGTTGAAATTATGCCATGAACTGATTAAAATAGAATGTTTTACAGTTTTCAGATCAGAAAATGGTCTTTACTACATTGTACTAAATAATGCAGCCCATAGAGACATTAAAGTAGAATCAGTGATTGTTGTTGTTGCTACATGTCCTATAGGGATTGATGCTAGGGCGTTTAATATAACAGACTATCTCACCTCTTTTGTGCCTTCAAACAGGAGAGTAGCAACAGCTAGTTTGTGTGGATCAAAACCTTTCATCTTTGTTATGTAGAACTTTTTTATTCCGTCAACAAAACTGGATAGAATTGAGTTTGACTCTGGCTTTAAAGCATGACCTGAGACAAGACAAAGAAAAATTGACAAGTCAGGCAAATCATAAACAGTTCTTAGTATATTTATATTTCTTGGCACACAATATCATATGAACCAGAAGTAATTTGAAAATTAGAGAAATAGCATTTATAAGAAGATTAGGCTCCATATGTGGATCATCCCTGTTCTTATTTGGAGGGAATTTGTCCACCATTTAATGGCTGTTACAGTACGGAGTTTCTTTGCTCATCTCCACAGAAGGCCTCTCAGCCCATTAGAGTCTTACATCTCCACAGAAGGCCTCTCAGCCCATTAGAGTCTTACATCTCCACAGAAGGCCTCTCAGTCCATTAGAGTCTTACATCTCCACAGAGGGCCTCTCAGCCCATTAGAGTCTAACATCTCCACAGAAGACCTCTCAGCCCATTAGAGTCTTACATCTCCACAGAGGGCCTCTCAATCCATTAGAGTCTTGCATCTCCACAGACATGACAGAAGGCCTCTCAGCCCATTAGAGTCTTACATCTCCACAGAGGGCCTCTCAGTCCATCAGAGTCTTACATCTCCACAGAAGGCCTCTCAGCCCATTAGAGTCTTACATCTCCACAGAGGGCCTCTCAGCCCATCAGAGTCTTACATCTCCACAGAAGGCCTCTCAGCCCATTAGAGTCTTACATCTCCACAGAAGGCCTCTCAGCCCATTAGAGTCTTACATCTCCACAGGCCTCTCAGCGCATTAGTCTTACATCTCCACAGAAGGCCTCTCAGGCCATTAGTCTTACATCTCCACAGAAGGCCTCTCAGCCCATTAGAGTCTTACATCTCCACAGAAGGCCTCTCAGCCCATTAGAGTCTTACATCTCCACAGAAGGCCTCTCAGCCTATTAGAGTCTTACATCTCCACAGAAGGCCTCTCAGCCCATGGGAGTCTTACATCTCCACAGAAGGCCTCTCAGCCCATTAGAGTCTTACATCTCCACAGAAGGCCTCTCAGCCCATTAGAGTCTTACATCTCCACAGAAGGCCTCTCAGCCCATTAGTCTTACATCTCCACAGAAGGCCTCTCAGCCCATTAGGTCTTACATCTCCACAGAAGGCCTCTCAGCCCATTAGAGTCTTACATCTCCACAGAAGGCCTCTCAGCCCATTAGTCTTACATCTCCACAGAAGGCCTCTCAGCCCATTAGAGTCTTACATCTGCACAGAAGGTCTCTCAGCCCATTAGAGTCTTACATCTCCACAGAAGGCCTCTCAGCCCATTAGTCTAACATCTCCACAGAAGGCCTCTCAGCCCATTAGAGTCTTACATCTCCACAGAACGCCTATCAGCCCATTAGAGTCTTACATGTCCACAGAAGGCCTCTCAGCCCATTAGAGTCTTACATAAGAATGACCACTATCTTGCTGCATCCAACAGTTGGGAAGGACCTCAACTAATCCCGTCTTTTTTAAGACAATTTCGTGGAGTATTTGGAGGCAAATCTGACCTGAACAAACAGGAGCTGATCTACATATTTATAGACTACATTATGATACTGATGAAAGTATATCATACAACAAATAAAATTTTAAGCAGCGAAGGATTAAATGGTAAATGTTCTAACAATTTTAGTAAGTGCTCCAGCTTAGCAAGTATTTCACCTTTCAGAAGAACAAGATTTTCTTACCAAACTGGAACTGTTCATTATCCATCAGTCTGATAGAGGCTGGAGCACAGCGCTGGGGAAAAAAAACAACAACAAAACACTCAGAGGATTAAAAATAAAACTTTGTTAATATACTATATCTCCACAAAACAAGTAATTTTTGATTGGCAGGTTTCTTGAATAAAATTGATCAATTTGAGACTAAACATTTGCAAACAGTATAAATAACCTATAATACATTCAAATTTGACACATTATTAGTGAAATTATCATTGTTAGTATGTAACATGTCAAAGTCATGAAAACTGGCACAAATGTGAAGACCATGAGGTTGCAGTTCCATAATGTGGAAACTCTGAAGCATTAAGAAGTAAAATAGAACAGGGTGGTCCAGAGTGATACTGGGTATATTTAGAGAAGCTAATACGATGAAGAGTCAATGAAATGAGAAGTTCAACTATGCCATCACAAAGAGAGTGATTCAGTGTGTGAACAGGTTTTAACGTCATTTTCTACATGTGACAAAAGAGGGAGGGAATTTGGCTTAATGTCACACTCAAGTTTGTTTCACTCATATGGTGACGGTCAGTTTGGTTGGAGGAGGAAGCCGGAGTACCCAGAGAGAACCACCGCCCTTCAGCAAGTAACTGACAAACTTTCACACGTGGACCAGCTGGGCTCGAACCCGTGCCGGTTCAGCGGTGTGAGGCTAGCGGTCACCAGCGAAGCGCCTTAGACCACTCGGCCACCGAGGGCCCCATGTGACAAAAGAAGTCTTAATCACTTTTTATAGTGCAGCTTCACATTATCCTGACACCGGACCAGCCAGTCCTTGATCTATCCTCTTAATGCTGAGCACCAAACGAGTTCCATTTGTAAATCTTCGGTATGAATCAAACAGGGATCAATCCCCAGACCTTCACTTTCATGCCACCACAATTGTTTGAAACAGAACAAGAGAAGACAGGTGTGAGGACATCCTCAAAATTCTAGAAAGTCTAACATGTGCAATGATAACATTTGGTAACATTTACTCCTCACTGTTCAACAACCTCCAGAAAACGGGTTCAACTTGCTCTTGTATGAACGTTGTGAGGAGTGAGTATGAAATTCTTTACAGGCTGAAATGTTATCATTACATGTATAACATTCTTTTTGGAAAGGGTCTTTGTTATGTTGACAGTATCATCTCACCTGTCTGGCTACATCCCTTAGACAGCCGACTCCCTGGTCAAATGTGGGGAAGACAATAGAACCATATTTTTTGCAGGGAGGTATGGGTCTGATCTTCATGGTTACCTCCGTAACTACACCCAGTGTACCTGTATAAAGGTAAATCACATCACATCCATATTTGTGGTGTTAGCTTTTGAAATATTAGGCAAATTGTATAATTTGAGTTATGCGACTAAAAAGCCTAGCATTAGAAGTTTTGAGAATGGCTGGGACATTTCTTCCATGAAGTTTATTTCCATCATATATTTTATATGATCCAATTCTGATTTGCATAATTCCATATTAATTAGTGACTTCCTGAAATGTGATGGGTTTGATATGACAATGTTTGACAGCCGCAACAGCAATGTACGTCAGTTGCTTGGACGAGACAAACTTTTGAGGTTTTTTTTAGCAATTTCTCATGTCAGGGAAATATTTTTGATGACAAATAATTGCACAGATAAAGTTTGGAATATAAGGTGAGTTTCAACAGCTACTGTGTTATATTAACTGACAAATGCACGAAAGTCCCGTTCCCTCTTAATGTGAGACAGACATTAATAAAAGTTACCTTCAGATCCCATGATGAAGTGATGCGTGTCCGGACCACACGAGATACGAGGCACCTGACAACTTTTCTGCATCACCCCTCTGGGTGTAACACTCTTAAAATGGACCACCTACAAGTAAGGACATGCCAAAGAGATAAGAATACAAATGTACCAGCAATGTATTTCATTTTCAAATTTGATAAAAATAACTTTATGCTGATATTGAAGCACAATGTATTTACCTGTATTTCTCGGAGGAAATAAGCTAATAATTATTGTACACTGTTGTATATCAAACAAAGTTACAAGCTCATGTAATGGAAAGGGATGTCATTGTGGATATGAATGCCTCCTTCAGATATCCAAGTAACAATATATCCATTGAAGATAAAGAGTTCATTTGTTTGTATTGGAAACCAGACACTATGTAGTTGGTGACCTGAAACATTTGTAGTACTATTCGGCTGCAATATTAACTTGTTCATTACCCTCCATAATCTTGTTAATTTTTTATGGAGTTAATTTAAAGTTCAAATGCTTATAATTTTGATAAGAACACAGGAAGGAAGCAATCAGAGATTGCTCAATTGTATGCCCCCCCCTTCCGCTTTACTCCAACACTGCCCCGCCATTGTTCTGTTCTGTATTGGTCGGTGGAGGCCTTCATGATTATGAAAATTCTATTTCAGTCAATTTTTTGGCCATGCCTCGCATAATACATATTCAAAGTATCAATCAACAAGTGCTAATACAATGTTTTGATGCAAGATGGTCGCCAGGGCTTTCGTCAAATCCGAAAATGAGACCTACATTCCTTGGGAGTATATTGTGGTGAAATTATGAAGCGATCAGTAAACTTAGAATTTTGCACCCAATTAACTCTTTTTGGGGCAATTTCATACTTCAGGACCTATGTGATCTGCTTTGGAATGTAGAATGACATATATATAGCCATTTTCCCAGTCCAAATCGGTTATGGACTGAGATCCAGCCTGGACAAATAAATATATCTCATTCACTTAGGTTTGATAAACAAAGGATCATAACTCTTGAAAATATACCCGAAAGCAGAGAAACTTCATGCTGCACAACTATGGGGCACTCACCACATATCCTGAAAATTTCATGATTGTCCATACAATATTAACCGAGATCCAGCCCGGACAAGTCCCAATTCACAAAGATTTGAAGAAAAAAAGGGCCATAACTCTTGAAAATATAGGCGAAACGCGGAGAAACTTCATGCTGCACAACTACAGGGCACTGACCACATATGCTGCGAATTTCATAATTGTCCCTACATTTTTTACCGAGATCCAGCCCGGACAAGTCCCAAGTCACAAAGATTTGAAGAAAAAAAGGACCATAACTCTTGAAATATATGCGAAAGGTGGAGAAACTTCACACTGCACAACTACAGGGCACTGACCACATATCCTGAAAATTTCATGATTGTCCATACAATATTAACCGAGATCCAGCCCGGACAAGTCCCAATTCACAAAGATTTGAAGAAAAAAAGGGCCATAACTCTTGAAAATATATGCGAAACGCGGAGAAACTTCATGCTGCACAACTACAGGGCACTGACCACATATGCTGCAAATTTCATACTTGTCCATGCAATATTAACCGAGATCCAGCCCGGACAAGTCCCAATTCACAGAGATTTCAGGAACAAAGGGCCATAACTCTTGAAAATATAAGCGAAACGGGGAGAAACTTTACGCTGCACAACTGTGGGGCACTGACCACATATCATGCAAATTTCATACTTGTCCATACAATATTAACCAAGATCCAGCCCGACAAGTCCTATTCACTGAGATCTCTAAAAAAGGGCCATAACTCTTGAAAATTATACCGGAACTCGGAGAAAACTCTACGCTGCACAACTACAAGGTACTGGCCACATTCCATGCAAGTTTCAATCCTGTCCATCGAATATTAACCGAGATATTGCGCGGACAAGAAACTCGGACGGACAGACGGTTGACAAAGCGATCGCTATATGCCCCCCTCTAATTAGAGGGGGGGGGGGGGCATAATTAACAGTTCATCACATACATGTGTACCTCTTCAACATATACTTGGCAAGCCAACAAAGTTTCAAGTGTTTTCAATGCAACACTGGGAGACTAATTATAAAAGACTGCCAAGAGCACCAAAATTAATTGGGGAAAATGGCAAATTCCATCTGATTAATTTGACAAAATTAATATTCAGGATATATAAATAAGTGTGCATCTTCGAAGTATGCTTAGGAAGCCCATGAAGTCTCAGGAACATCCAGTTAAAACTCTAGCACTAGTTGATTATTCAATTTAGGTGAAATTTTAGGACAGAAAGAGTAAAAAGTTAATGCCTCCTGGCTTACTTTGTAGGCAGGGTCAAATGAGAAATCACTTTCACTCTGTACTTATGATGATTAACATTCAGAATTGTTCAACAACACAGTAAAATAAGTAGAATTTGGAGATAATTTTACAATTAATTCCTAATTCTGAGAATTTAGTGTTTTTGTTACCAGCAGCAAACATGACCAACAAAGAATTGCATCAATATATCTGATCAGAATTCTTCTTTTGCAAAACTCCAAAAATATGTAAAACTCGTACCAAATCTTCAATATTTCCATAGATATTTTTTTTCATGCCCGATGCTCGTGTGGCGACCCATCCTCCCAGTGAGCTGAACTCCATGGAGTCGGGTTCATGTCCCGTACAGAAGCCTTTCTCGCCCAACTGTAAGACAGCATAAAATACCACATTCAATACCATGTAGCTTAAATCTGTTCTCTGTAAATATTCAGCACAGTTTACATGATTTATGACACACATTTTCAGTAGTCTATTTGCTATTATGAAACCAACTTGTTTACCTTTGTATATATATATATACATTCTGTTTCCCCGACAGCTACATATAAATGCCACCATTATACAAATCAAATCAAATCAAATACTTTATTGCACATTTGTGCCCCAGAGGGACTAATGGCATGAACATACCGACACAGTGACAATACAAATAACTACATGATATAACACACTAAAACAATATTGTGGCGATGTATATAAAACATCGCTGGAGCACTGTCAACTCTTATTTTCTACATACGGCTAAAACATTCGTATGTAAACTTAGCCAGGGCATTTTGGACGGCTACGTCAGTTGACGACATCAGGTCAGGGCTTCGTGTTAGCAAATCGCACGCGAGCTAAAAATAGCTCACGTAAAACCTACAAGGAGAGCTGCTGCGTGAGCTAATGAAAGTACTCAAAGTACTGATGTCTGGATCGCCAATAATGGATTTAAAGTTTCAAAACGTTTCAGCTGGCATGTTTCAGCCGACAGCAGATGTATGGATAAATGTGGAGATTTTCTCCAATTTGTGGACGAGTCTGTTTGGGAGATCACAACTGGAACACAGTTTAGTCTTCAAGGAAGTGAATTTGTGAAGGCGGCTCATTTAGAAATATGCTTGGTCTTCATGGTAGCAAGAAACTATCTACAGTAATATGCTTAAAAGTGGATCGTCTGCGTCGATGTCTTCTACCAGTTTTTGCGAGCAGATTTTCATAATTCATGCAATTTTATTGTGACAAAGCGACAAATACGCGAGGAGATTGGATAGTTTTATTAACTAGTTTTATTAATAGTTCTGTGTAGCACAGATATTTGCAAGAGCTGCATGAGTTTGCGTTAAGTCCCCATTACTTATATATGCCTGCATGGTGTTTATAGTAAATTTGTTTGTTGACAACGATAACGTTGGAGAGACAATTTTTGTGAAAATTCCTGTTGTTGTTGCTGTACGATCATTGCGTATATAATTTAGTTTGAAAAAGTTTGAAAAACACCACTAACAACAAAACTTTTCGAAAGCGGTACCTGCAAATTCTGTTGTTTCCGCTTTCGGAAAGTTTTGTTGTTGTTCAAACTTTTGAAACTAAATTATATTCGGTGAGCAGAGTCCCCCGGAATACATAAATTTGCACTGGACAGGATCCGGTCAAGTTCACAAGACGAGAAAAATGTAAATACTATTGTTGTTGCTTCGACACATATCTCCTCTGGAAATATATTTCCATGCAGTATGCGTACACATTAAAATAGTAACGAACGCCGACTTCACGGGAAAGAACGTACGAGTGTTGAAAACTGGGGTCTTCATAATCCCAGAACCTGAACCTGTCAAGTGCGACACTCAGATCAAGGAACAAGATTTGCAACGTATGATCGTACAGCAACATTAACAGGGATTTTCGCACAAATTGTCTCTCCAACGCTATCGTTGTCAACAAACAAATTGCGAACTATAAACACCAGGCATATATATTATAAGTAATCTGACTTACCGCAAACTCAGACAGATGCAAACCCGCACTCAGACGGCAAACACCACGAGGTGGACAGTTTACCATATTACCAGGTCATCAATTTACATTTACAACAGTCTACGGTGACAGCACAGCGCTGACATGAGTTATCGCCTGGTGGGCGCTGAGAACCGGGTTTGAGCCGATCGCCCGGAACCAAAGAACAAAAAAATAGTCCACGGATTCAAGCAATCCCTGGGCGAAGAAATGAATATGAAATACATTCAAATTCAGATTTCGTTTTATTTCTAGTTAACATGAAACGATTACGACTGTTTTTTCTTCATCTTCTGGTTAATACCCTGATATAAGACTCAAACACAGTGAAAATCACTGGCGGAGTGATACAGGTCAACCCAGGGTCACAGCATTATAGTGCACGTACACATTTGCATATATTTCGTGAGTGGCAGCATAGTCTGGTCGCACCGCTACGCGGTGGCGATCCAGACAACAAAAAAATAGTCCACGGATTTAAGCAATCCCTGGGCGAAGAAATGAATATGAAATACACTCAAATTCAGATTTCGTTTTATTTCTAGTTCACATGAAACGATTACGACTGTTTTTTTCTTCATTTTCTGGTTAATACCCTGATATAAGACTCAACACAGTGAAAATCACTGGCGGAGTGATACAGGTTAACCCAGGGTCATCCCATTATAGTGCACGTACACATTTGCATAAATTTCGTGAGTGGCAGCATAGTCTGGTCGACACCGCTACGCGGTGACGATCCAGACAAAAATCACTCT
Source organism: Hanleya hanleyi (assembly GCA_036873755.1). Classification (NCBI taxonomy): domain Eukaryota; kingdom Metazoa; phylum Mollusca; class Polyplacophora; order Lepidopleurida; family Hanleyidae; genus Hanleya; species Hanleya hanleyi. Next base: position 16,203 of record JAVTVY010020429.1, read on the forward strand.
CGCCAAAAGGCTTACGAGAGTGAAACTACATTTGACAGTTCCCTAGTTCGACGACTCTCCACCTTAAATGCAGGGTCCTGATTTGCTACAGAGGTCAGATGTGGCATGTAATTTAGCACAGATTAATCAGAAGAACTACATTCCAATTCCAATAAACATTTTATTCAGCAAGTGTAAAATTAATAATCAACTGACCACGGCTCGATATATGTCTCATAACACTGTGTTTCGTAACAAATGTCGCCCCACTGATGTATCGCTGAACATCCTTTTTGATTTGGCCCTTGAATCCCGAGTCCTTCGTGATTTTCTCGCTGTGCTTGGCACACAGAGTACTGTCGTCTGCCGTCGGATGGCACCGAATCCGGCCCCCAGTGTTCCATTTATTCATGTATTGAACGTTGAAACAGCAACTGTTGGTTGTTCGGCCATTTTGTGTCAACCTCGTTTTCACAAAGGCTGCACATAATAACGCATAATATGATTGGTCAGACAAGTTACGTTAAGCCAATCAATGAGGTCGTATTAGCGACACAAAATCTGGTGCACTTCCGCCTATTTCATCAGCATGGTATTCTATCCGGTACACCACCACCACTGGCAATTTTGTTCCCTGGTGTGTTATTTATCAAGGATTTTTAAGCCATCCCACTGAGAAGTAAAATAAATATTTACGCGCGTGATAAATAGTGTACGCAGAGATAATTTTACGTGCGCACTACGTGCGGGATCGCGCGCGTCAAACACGAAGCCCTGCAGGTCAATGAAAATCTTGTCGTTAATTTGAAATATGTTAAATACTCATCATACACATATGTACCAGAATAATTGAAAACTTGCTCAATAGTTCCAACTGTCCAATCAGATTGTGTGATTGCCACTTCCTGTTTGTCTGTTTTGACCCAGTTAACCAATCAACTGGCAAAGCTAGCACTTATGGTTCGCCAGCTGGTCCTAATGTGTAAGCCTTCCAGTGAGTGAGTAGGATTTAACGTCGTTTTTTTTCAGTCATATCATCACGATGGTGCCTAGAACACGAGTGTCCACAGTTCCTATTATCCTGGACACTGATCAGCTCAGCCAATACAGCACCCGGTCACCCATCCAAGTATTGACCGAGCTCAACGTTGCTTAACTTCGGTGATCTGACGAGAACCGATGTGCCCAATGTGTTACGCCGTATCTTGAAAGCCTTCCATTGACTGATTACAATATGCTACTCGACCTTTTTCTGTAACAATTTAAAACAGAATGTCGATGTTTAGCGGTTATTATTGAGGAAATTGTTACATGTTCATGTACATATGACAATTCCCCTAATAGATCCATCACCAGAAGTGATATTTGAGATATTAAAAATTAGGGGTGAGCGATGTATTGCAACTAAGTAAAAGCGGTGATTCACGAAAGTCAGAAAAATGAATGATGAACATTTGACTCACCAAGTTCCCAATTTCTGATACTGCCACTTGTGAAAACTGTGTCTGGGACGGTACAAGTGATTTGTTTCAAATTATGCTGATGTAGAGTATGATTCAACACAATTCAGCTAATTTCAGTTTTTTAATACTTCAGCATGAGCTGAATTAATAGCCTGTTATCAAAGACGATCTACCCATATGGTCGGTGCTCACTGGCTTTTAACACTTGACTCACTCCAGTCAATAACAGAGTATTCTCCCATCTGGGAAGTAAAATTATTCCACATGTCATCGTCTCATCAGATAAATCCGAAACTAATATTTCCTTTCCCAGATTCAGAGTTCCAGACTTCAAATGAACAGTTTCAAGTTAATATGTGTCCATAATATGTCTCGACATGCTACATATGGTCTTATGGCTATCACTGTTTGTTTGATCTGCCTGGACTGCAATACTGCCAAATGAATGAGCGGGTGATTATATTTTTATTACAAACGGGAATGACTGAAAATCGGGGCCGATTGATTTATTACAACTTCTGATCATATTTACTTCCAAAAAATTGTGGGTGATCGATTACCAAACGTGTTATCTTTATTAGAGAAATTACTGTACTCATGAAGAACCAGAAATATGAATGTGTACGAATCTTAGATTTTCTCGAGTAAAAACAGGACTTCATCTCACAATTCTGGACTAATTACCTACCCTTCTCTCCAAATCTTGACCTATAATACCACTTTCTGCACACATTGTTAGATTCTTCTCATCGACCCATAGTATCTTGTTCTGGTGTAAGCAAAGTGAATAAGATATGTCAGTGCTGGAAGATTACAACATCAATATAATTCTCATATGGCATGGGTGACACAAAAGTTTCTTTAACAGAAATGAAACAAATTCATTCCATTTTGATGGAGAAAGAATGTTATCATTAGATGTACATCAAGATGAGACCATTACAAACTCAGAATATCTTAAATTATACGATTAAAAAATTGACAGCTGGTTCTTATCACAATTGGCAGGTAACATTTAATTTTGTCAGGTCAAATAGTTCTTTTCAACGCAGTTAGTTGTTCAGCTACATGCAGATATAAACTGCTATCCAAAGAACGTTGAGTCTGAAATGATTTAAGAAATCAAACATTTATAAACATGCAATGTTTCTATTTGTTACCAAATCAAACCCGTTTCAATTCATGCCTATTAATCTCCGTCAGGAAGATGATACAACGTAGAAAACGGAAGTTAAAACTAAAAGTTAGCTCCCCTAGCGGAGAGTTGTCCGCCCCTAGGAGAGCTCTCCCATCTATCCCAGCGGCATTACTATAAAGGCTCTGCTCAAACCATTCTAGTCCTCTTTCTCATTGTAATTACCGAGACCTGTAGTGTTTAAGGCCGGCATGAGGGGACGGAGGGAGGGTCAATCAAATTGAAACAGGTTTGATTTGGTAACAAATAGAAACATTGTTTATAAATGTTTGATATTTGATTCCCAAATCTTAAACCTGTTTCAATTCATGCCACAGTACCAACATATGGAGGCGGGAATCTCGGCCTCGTGGTAACTCCCATAGCAGACTAGTAATCGCTGGAACGACACAGACATGGGTATAAATCTGAGACATTATTACTCAACAAGTTAACCCTGGTCACAGACGCATAGGGTAATTGAAGGGGTTGATACAGTTTTACTTATCTGAGTGTCTCCATCCATGTAGCTGTGCTCGTGGTGTGGTACACAATTCCACCAAGTTGAAGGATACCCGGGGCACGATAGGCAACAGAAGGTCCCCTTGGTAGGCACTGTATGTCTTAGGGGGGGAAAACAGCCACAAGCCATTGCATACAGGGAGATCCTTGGTCCGACCATAAGTTTGGTGAGAGCGTATAACTAGCCGAAGCTTAGAGGGTAGCCAAGTCCACACCACTCTCAGTCCGCAAGCCTCTTGAGGTCAACTCACCATACTTGGAGTGATGAAGGATGCATTGGAATTGACCGTGCTTGCTCTCTGGGTCCGGCTGCGCATCGTCAACTCCCTGTACTGTCATCACTACTGTTGACCCTAGGCCTGGAGCAGGTGTCTTTTGAGTTGAAGCGCAGAGGACCCAGCTGAGACATCTAGAAGGGAGTCGGTTTCTGAAGAACACAAGCAAATTTTCAGTTAGGAGTAAACCCTATCCTGGTGTCCGGCCTTCATTGGTGATTATAGAATCCACGGCCGGTCAACTGACTTATTTCTACCTTCTGAGATGCCTTTTATCATATAATATATGTAATAATAATAATATGACTGAGATGAGATGAGATGAGATGATACAGCAAGATGGCTGTCTTGCCGCGATGGTGACAATTTTGCCGCCCCCCCCCCTCTTTTTCTGAAATTACTCACAACGTGCTGGGTAGCCACCAGTGGCCCAAGCGTGGTCACACTATTGATTGCACTGTCATATCTCTCAGACAGAAATTAGTGAACGTGGAGTTAATTGTTCAGGCACAAGACAGGACAATGTCATGGAGGGGCCAGTTCTTCCATAAAGGCCATGACGCAGCGATGGCACGAATCACATTAGAAGAAGCAGAAGACAGTAGTGGGGGCGTCAATGGTATATCTACCTTCTGCCAATTGATAAGACTATTTTATGGTCTTCTTCAACTACGAGGCTTTTTTAAATATCAAGCCTTGCTGACAGGCGAAGGGACAGAATAACCGTAGCCGAGAGCCGCGAACGGAATCGGTATGAGTAAGATAGTGGCGGATGGCTCGAACAGGACATAGCAGAAGATCGTCCTCGAGGCCATGTACAAAGTCTGACAACGCAGGAATGGAGTACGAACGTTCAGCGCACGGACCTGAACGAACAGACTCATTTTTGGCGATAAATTCAGGAATGGGCCGAAAAGGAAAGCAAGACCAATCCGCTGTTCAGGTCATAGAAGATCTTTCAAGAGCATGAAGTTCAGACACTCTGGACGCCAAAGCAAACGCCGCCACAAAGGCCGTCTTATAAGACACAGCTTTTATAGACGCGGACTCTAAGGGTTCAAAAGGTGGTATAATCAGAGCACACAGAACCACACCGATATCCCATTTCGGTAACAGTTGGCGAGTACAACGCGACTGTAATGCGAAGGCGCGAATAAGCGCAGAGATATTATCGTTAAGGCTAATGTTGGTACCAAAGGTAAGACGTAACACCCTAGCCAGAGCAGATCGATAGCCTTCCATGGTGCTAATATGAGACTTCCTATCCTGGTGAAGGTGAAGGAGGAAGTCAATTACGAGGGAAATAGAGTCGGGAACGGTATCACGTCCTCGGCACCAGGACAAATAAATCCGCTGTAGAGACCGAACCCGAAAAACGAACGTAGTGAGTAAGGTCCTACATATAATAAACAACCCTAAGGTTGATGACAGAACCATAATGTCAAAGTCTAACCATTGGTGTAACGGTCTATACAGGAATAAAGTACTTGATGGAGAAAGTCGGAACAACTGTCCCCCAAGTACACCACGAAAACATTGTGTTGTTTAAGCACAATCCTAAGGTAAATGGATCTCAACATAATGTTTGTGTGTTAAAGTCAACATGGTTCTGTGTTAACACAACACTGTGCTGAATTCAATTAAAGGTGACTAGTCCGTCATTCACAATCCCGCCGTCGTCCTCAGAGAATATCCACGTCCATAATCCAAAGACCTATTCCATATAACAGTATTTGACCAAATACTGTTGATTCCAATACAATTTTGATATTCTGAACTCAAGACTGGAAACAACAAGGTCTGAACAGAACTCTCTTCGTAGAGTAACGACGAACCTATCACAATGTGAAAAACCCGAGAGGAATTGATACAAGTGGAAGGTTGACGCCAAACGAACGGACTTCCCCTCCCGCCGACGACCGACGATGGAGAATCAAAGGAAGTGCCGATGAATGGATATAAAATATGCATCTCGCAAATGAAGAAATGACGTGACAAACGGCGTTATGGCGTACCGGAAACGTCTAACCGATGTAAGAGAACGACGCACAGGTGTACGAGAGACACATGACGGCGTAATGAACATGTCGTCAAGGTGTAACAGGAAAGCGTAATGTGAAAAATGCGAGAAACGTTGTATATGATAAACAACGTAGTGATTTCCTCATTCACAACAACTTAATGTATATACATGCTCACAATGGAGCAGGATACAAACTTATAAAAGTACACGACGTAACAGAAGGGCGTTGCAAACAGTAACCCCGAAGTCGATTGTAATAATTTTCCTTCTCTTTAAACGCAGTAGAGATGAACATATTAAATGTTTGTAGCGTTAATCACCAAATGTAAGCTCAGTGAGATAAATGGGATTATGGATCTTTGTGTCAGTGAACATGAATAATGTGTCAGTGAACATGGTTACATTATGACCTCTCCCGATGTAATTTGTCTCCTGTACATGAAATTCAGTACTGGAGTTTTATATGGAGAGAATATTAAACATTTACAACAATGTTACTATTTATAACCCAAATAGTCACACAACCGACATCCAGAACAAAGATTTTTCCAGGTAACCAAGAAAGATCCTCAAAGAATTTTAAATTCCCGAAGAGAGGAAATACATTTAAAGTCTCTCGCCGGCAGGAAAGTGAGGTTATTCAAAAATTTAGAATTTGAAATGACCTAGCACGAACAATTTGTCGAGAAGAAGAACAGTAAGAACATTGCTAAAAAGCAGTTTGATGCTCTAGTAGAACTGTACCGGTAATACATACTTGGTAGAAAAACCATAGAAGACTTCACGACTTACGTGTCATTAGGCTTGATCCTTGGCCGGCCAAATACATTCCCACTCATGCTAGTAATTTTAAATTTTCTCAAAGGGAAGAAATTGAAATTAGTGCATAACTCCATCTGAATTATAAGCGTAATACAGTATGCAGATGGGACCAACTTGGTGTGAAACAAAACAAATCACAATGTAAACAACATAAATTTATGTTTCAAGAATAGCACACTTTCACAATAAACAAGGGTGAGTGGGTGAATAGGTTTACTCACTCACGTAAACCAACACGTGATCTCATTGTTGTTCGACAGACCCTTAATTACATAAAGAGATCAGTAAAGAAGCTCACTAAGATGCGACAAAGGGTCGTAGTAAATAGGGTTGAGTTGTGATTACGTAACACAAATGCAACAATCACGCTTCATATTCAAGTCAGCATGAAAGGCATATAAAACCTCTGTAAGATCTCTCTTGAACACAGTATATCAAAATCAACGTAATAATACCTGATATAACAAGAGATTACATTTTGGTAGGACCAAGGAACTGAATGTATGAAGGTGAACCTACCAAAACTGCAAGTCCGAACAGAAGTTACAACAACAACATGAAAGTTGACGGGCTGCAAATAAGGTATCAGATCTCCCCGGCGGGAAAAGACGAAACCCCCGCCGGCGAGGATACTATTTACAATCCTACTTGAGATATACACAAACTCAATGCATAAAATTCATGAATTAACGAAACAAAACCTGTTCGTTTATTGTAGAGATCACAATAGGCCTTAAAAGCTCAGCACTAAAAGGCAGACTTACAGAAATGCCGGGGACTAAATACAAAGCTGTCACAAATTGAGCAATAACAAACGAGGTCGCGAGAGCCCGTAAAAATCCACAACAAACACAGCGGGTTGAACTCATTGTTCGTGTGGAGACGCGATATTGAATACACATTGTCTCCCTCACGCAGGACTGTGTTATCAGATAAGCCCGAGATTCATATTGACTTCAGAAAATATCGTCGGGCAATAATTTCAAGATATAGAAAATTTGAAAACTCTGACAAGAGCCACTTAATTTAGCGACGTACCTCCGAAGACAATAAACACATGGCAGATGGAAAAAGAAACCATGTGAAGTCTAAAAATTTGCCCAGACAAAATTTTGAAAGACAGAAATGTGAAAGAAAACTATCCCCAAAATATTACCTATTTAATCACCATCGAACCATTGACAAAAATGACATAGGTGAGATAACATACGGCGAGGAAGCATTCTTTTGTCTGACATTTAATACGAGGAAGACCATTATTCGAAGCAGACGGCATATCCGGCACCAACGCTAAAAGCGCATCCAATTTATCCGAAAACCATCATTGACGTATGTTCCTAACTTTACACTGAAGAAAAGGAATCAACAGATGAACTCGACGAGACCGGAATGGGCGAACGAGTGATATAACTTCAGCGAGAGGTTGACAAATCGTGGACAACCGCATGATAAGAAACGGAGTCTGCGACTGACGAACGTGGTGACCTATATAAGAAGGTGAGACCGAAAGACGTGGCAAACGGCGTGGAGGTGTAGGAGAACGTCGAGTCGAAGTACGAGAACGGCATACCGGAGAACGGGAAGGCCGAAAAATAGTACTAGAATTCCCGGTGGACGAGAGCTCCGACAAACATGTGACTACAAAGTGCGGCGCCTTAAAAATCTCACACCCAGGATACAACTCAATCCTCTAAAATTGAAGTCCCGTAACATGTCATTTACGCTATTATAGAATCGCTGATTCATCGATAGACGAAACCGCAAGACAGCAATTTTGACACTCAAAGGTAGGTCCGAAACGACCCACCATAAAACGAGAAACGGATTTAGAACTGCGTTATGATTTAACCCGCAAAGGAGAAACCGACACGACGACGTTTATTTCGTTTAGAGGTAACGGAGTGTGAAAACCAAAAGACAATGGAGAGGTCGAGATAATATGCGAACCCACTGCATTCTTTTGTCCGACGAGAACAATGGATTGCTCAGGCACGGCAGGTTTGGAGAAGTCTTTGTTGAAGTAGACAAAGGAACCGGTTTGGCTGCAGACATAGCCAAACCCGTACATGCTAGGCTGTCTAAAATCTGTGATTTATCTAGACGTAGAACCGTCCCGCTAGGCGGTATATTTACAGAGGCGGGCGAGTTCTGATTACTAAGACCATGGGAAACATTTAATCCAATTCCAACGATATCTTCGTTAGCTTTCATGTCATTTACAAGAGCAATTTCCAACAGGCGTCTGTCGACTTCCGAAAGGGACGGGTCGTCAGATGCCTGCAAAAGGTAAGCCCATCTAGCCTGGGCGTAATTTCCCCACGCTAACGGGTCCCATATACACACTCGGCGCAAGTACTTCGCCGATAACACAACTCTTACAAGTAAAACAAACCGTGTGGGCGTCCAAACTGGACCAAAATTGCCCACACGAACAACATGCATTAGAAATCGGAATCTCAGACATAACTAATGAAAGAATTTCCGACAATAATGAAAGAATTTCCGACAAGAAGAAACACAAGTCTATAACTGATAAGGATACACGGGCGTTACAACAACAACCCAGGTTGTATAAACACTTCCTTGATGTGTACTGGTCGAGGTACAACAGAGAATAGAGGACTAGAATGGTTTGAGCAGAGCCTTTATAGTAATGCCGCTGGGATAGATGGGAGAGCTCTCCTAGGGGCGGACAACTCTCCGCTAGGGGAGCTAACTTTTAGTTTTAACTTCCGTTTTCTACGTTGTATCATCTTCCTGACGGAGATTAATAGGCATGAATTGAAACAGGTTTAAGATTTGGGAATCAAATACATAGTTTTGGGTAACTCACCATTTGCGTTGTGTCAAGGGAGATAATCATTCTAGTTTCATTATTGGGACAAATGAGAGCCCCTGTCACTGTAGTTCCACCTGAAAAGCAATATACAGTTTTAGGTTATCTGAAATATTATCAATATCATCAAAAATTTCATCATTTTCTCTACCAATACACAATTTTGTTGCATATACCAAAATATTGATTTACATAACCTACTTTGGGCTTCCTCTAATTCAAAAGGATTTCTGAAATTCTATTATTTTCTTGGCTTACCTAGGTACATGTACAAGTCTAACTCTTGAACTTACAAACTTTGATGAAAACATAGACCAAACAAATTGAAAAACAAGTGGTAGACGACTTCATTACTGAAGCCTGTATCACTGCTGTTTTAATGGTATGTGTACATTTGTTTGTTCAGAAGGTACCTTTGATAGAATTCATTATTTGAATCTGTCCCTCTAAAAATTCCTCTCAAATATAGCTGCATGGTTTTATGGTATTTGGTCACTTAACAGTACAGAGAATATCTCATGGGATGTGCATTGTGGGATAGTTATCTCCGCTACACATGAGCAATGATGCCAAAACCTGAGATACTATCCTAATAAACTTTATTAGGACTCGAAAAAATAAAAGTGATATCCACTGGCCAGACCATATTGCTTACAAATCTCTAGAATGTTTCAGATTATCAACCAGCATTGTTTTGATGCAAGGGAGATAATTCTCAAGTTACCTCCCTTGATGTGTTAACCTATTATAAATCAAAATTTACGAGTTTAGGAAAATAGATTCTTGAAATGCTAGATAACTTTTTGAGTACTACATCATCATGCTTCAAAATCTTTAGGTGAGATGCGGTGTGCAGCGCATGTACCCATGGCTGTCAGCCGATCAACATAGTCCATCACCAACTGGAGTAAAGCAAGCTCACAATATCACAGCTGAATAGGCTCTCACAACATGTGCTCACAACTGAACACAGAGTGCCCGCTTTTCAAACTGTTGACCATCCAACTAGTTCATTCTTCCATAGGATATTCTTAATTAATTTTTACCTGTATAAAGTTTAAAGCTTGCTGTATCAATCATAATCATTGAGAAAGGGATTTGCCGGAGTGCCAGGGTTTCTTTAGTATGCGAAGATCTCCTTTTGCCAAGGAGGAACTTTCTTCATTCTGATTTAACTCCCTTCTTCATAGAGGATGAACTACAAAGATGCTTTAAAGAATTAATTAGATGTAATTATCTTACCTCCACATGGAATTATGACGACATTGTGTTCACATGCTAATTTCACCACCTTCTCTACATCACCATGAGAATCTAAGGGGAGGAACAAAATAATGCATAGTAAGCTTAAGGATGATCATTGGTGCTTTCTTCCTTTGTATCAATTAAGCAGAAAATTTAAGTGGTTCATATTCGATTTTCTTATTCAAATTAGATGTAAATACTTTGATTGTGCAACAGTGAAATATCAGTGGAAATCTCTTTAAAATTGTTCTTTATGTACTAATAATTAATTTGTTCAGTTCTTCCAAAAGTTTTCTATGGAATAGCAAAAGGCTGACATGTCTCTGTTCAGATTAAGGGTCATCGTTTTTCAAATCAATATACATGTGATGTGATGTTATGGGCATAAAAACTGGAAGAAGGAACTAACTAGGCCAAACAACCAGATCTGGTATTCTCTCAAACTTGGCCTCTCTTAGGATGAACACCTCGTGTAACGTGTGACCTGAAAAATAGAACAAAGAAAGTGGATCAGCATATTGTGAGGCAACAAAGAGAGAAAATTTGAAATTTACAATGCTCATGGTTAGAAATGACAATTTCATATGCCGTGTAATTGGTACATATGAATCTATTTCGAGAGAAGAATACAATAGTTGCCAGTGGGCATCAAACACATGATCCCTCCTGTATGGAGTTACTGGCGTGGCGAGCTATGCTGGCACACAGGCATGGTAGGTACATGTGCTCTCAATGAGTTATTTTATGGTCATGATTAGTAAGATGAGATCATGGTATAAATTATAAATTCAATATTCCAATTCTAGTAATTGGAACATCTTTAGAAATTGGATCAAATGCCCTCTTTTCGCCTCTAGACTCCAAAAGTTAAACATACATGTAGTTAACTCCAATACCTGTGCATTTCAAATAAATACAGAAATATTGTAGGGTAGACGAATTTACATTTACCCTACAAAACATTGTGTACTAATCGTATGTTATGTGCCTTTCCTGGTACATCAATCCCTGTCGTTATTTAACAAGTTGGTTGGAGAATATAATACAGACAACAACTGTCCTGAACCAGACAGTGAGGGCCGGAGTCTGTGCCCAAACAACCAATCGAAGGTCAAAGTTCACCAACTGACAGCGTTCACAGTGAATGGACAAGAGACATCACAGTCACAGGCCCGCAAAACAAGAGTTTTGGGGGGTGTGGGCGGTGGTATTAGGGTGAAGTGTCGAAATATGGGGTCTCTATATATAACCACATGCTTTATATAAATCCACATCAAGGTGTGAAACATTTGGGTGAATCGAGAAATAAACGGTTTACCGCCAAACAAAATACAGCATATTCTACAAGTATCACTTTATATATTCCCGTCGTCAAATTAGTGAATTTGTGCAATTTTTTACTTTTGCCGGGCGATTCAAAATCCAACGTAACTGTCCATCCATCTAGGAACAGTTAGATTATAGCGGGCTTTGTTCTCAATTCTGATTGGTCAGTCGCGACAGCTGATCAGTGCCTGACCTTTCTTGCTGGAGGCGTGTCGTGACTGACCAATCAGAATTGAGAACGAAGCCCGCCATAATCTAACAGTTCCTTGATGGATGGACAGTTACGTTGGATTTTGAACCTCCCGGCAAAGGTAAAAAATTGCACAAATTTACTAATTTGACGACGGGAATATATAAAGTGATACTTGTAGAATATGCTGATGTATTTTGTTTGGCCGTAAACCGTTTATTTATCGATTCACCCAAAGTCCATTTCACACCTTCATATGGATTTATATAAAGCATGGGGTTATATATCGAGACCCCATATTTCGACACTTCATCCTAATACCACCGCCCACACCCCTCAAAACTCTTGTTTTGCGGGCCTGTGCACACTGTCATGCCGGCCAGGCAGTTTTAATCCTGGTGATGAACATCTTCCAGTTACTTTGTCCAATGGTTGGAGGGGTGATATACAATGATGGCAGGTACTATAAGTTCACACTACAATAAGATAAGTTTGAGAGTTGAGTTTTGTTGGCTATTACCATGAGCTCTGAACAGTCTGTCTTGACAGTCATCAGAATGGGGGATCAGAGTCCGACGTAAATCTGAGATGAAACCTTCATTTTTGATTGGAGGAGGAACATCTGCTGCTGTTATTTCTGGCTGCAAATTATGGAAAAGAGGAAAAAAACAAGTGAATACCCTCAGCTTCCCCTGTATCATTTCATCGGGCATTCTTGGTATAGAGTTTAAATAAGTACAATCATCTACCAATGATCACATCCAACAATCATCTATTACTTTGCAGATTTTCTGAAAAACTCATTAATTAAAGCCAAGTTGATGGGAATCTGTGTGCCAGAGGTCACTCTAGTACAGGCCTTAATTTAAGGTGGTAACCTGTTTTCAGGTTGCCTGGAGGTTGCCATATGAAAAATAGTGGTAACCTATTTTCAGGTCCCCATAATTTTGACTAATAATATGACATTAGGTTAATTATGCAATAGGTTCCCACAGGTTACCAGTGTAGAATTCATGGTAACCTGTTGAGAGGTTACCATCAGCACTTCTTAAATTGAGGCCTGCTAGTATGTACTATAAAGAAAACTGCAAAGTTGTTCATTGAGTGGAACGTCATAGTATCACCATGGTAATATTGTCCCTCAAAAGCTTAGAATAAATAAAATAATGTATTCACAAATTTGCTGAATTGTCACATACTGAAATGTCGTACCCTTCATTTTGTGTCGAAATGTCGCATGCCGAAATATTGCATATCGAAATGTCACAAATTCTTCCCAAGTATGTGTACAATGTGTATTACTATAGAGCTAGGTTACCACAACAACAGACCTGGGCTGGCGTCTTGTGATCAAGGCTTATACCAACTGTGGCCATCATCCAGTCTCTAAGCAGGGGTAGCTTGCTGCCACTTAGTCTATACCTGTATAAACGAGAATGGAATAGTTCAGATTTCAAAAGTTCTACATATACTGAGGTATGGCAATACTTCTAAAAAATTTGAAGCAACCTGTATTTTTCACATCATTATCTAAAAGATGGGTAATGCACAGATTTTAACTCGCATGGCAGAGAAAAATTCCAAAGTTGAAAACACAGTGTGGGCCTTTTCCAATAGCTGTTCCATGCTTTGGTTATCACCAGATGCTAGGGGGGCTTTACCTATGCTTATTTTTTGTGGCAAACCTGACAGAATATGCATTATAAACTCACGGTGGTAAACTCTCCTATTTAAAGACCTGCTGTTAGGCATACATTGTGGGAAATATTTACAAGCAATGGAAAAACATGTGCTTCCCAGACATACATGACATAAGCATTGGCAGAGCCATAAGTGGGGAGTCTGATGGATTGAGTATTGTGGAAACTGCACAGATTGATGGACCACACATTCAATATTACAGTGTATTACCTCTCCCCTGTGAACTCCACATGGCCATCTTTGTTGACGATGAATTTGGAATCTTTGTATCCCCAGCCATTCCATTTGAGAAGCTCTTGTCTAAAAAGGATGAAACACAAGTTACAGCAATTCAATATACAGGATCAACTGTTGCAAAAAAGTCGGTACTCCAAGGCCAGCTGAATTCCGATTTGCAAACCATAATCGCTTGTCTTTCCTTGATTGTGAAGTCACGTCAGCCCAGCCACCCGAAGACTGAACGGTACAAGTACTCAGTGACGTCTGACCAGGTGGTCTGATGTGACGTCACAAACCAGTGTCAAACAAGGTCAGGTAAGCAATGATGTGGGTTTCATTTCTGAAACCAGTGGGGCTAGAGATATCAACTCTGGAGCACTTTTCTATAACTAATAGGAGACAAAATGCTTCAAATAGAACCAAACGACGTCAATCGGGTGATAGTTCCAACATTAACTAGTCCATGAAAAACATAAACAGCAAATTATGAAAACCTTAGCATTTCACCTTTAACACAGTAACAATATACTATTTACGTATAATGCTCCAGTCATGGGGCCAATGATCCTTGAGTTGAGAAGGGTGAGGGTGGGGGGGTGGGGAATATTCGCATTCGGGCTGATGGGATTAGGTGGTGTGGTACATGCAGTAGGGCAGATATCATGCATGCTATGATCTAAACTTTCACAATATGTGAAGTCTGGGCCTGATCAGATATCATGCTTCCAAGTCAGCAGAGGAGCACTTTTGATCAGACAAGACCAAATATGATCGGACATTATGGTGTCAAGGGCATCGCTAGCGGGGTCATTGGGTGTGAAGCACCCCCTCTCAGTAACCAGGGTGAGTGAATATGATTTAACGTCACTTTCAACTATATTTCAGTCATATCAGGACGTTGGGTCCGATTCCTATTCACACCCGAGAACCACACGGGTGGGGTCCTATTCCTTTTCACACCCGGCATTCCCGGGAACCCCACGGGTGCCTCAGTTAGTCGCCTCTTACGACAAGCTGTCTAAGAAGCTGAGGCCTATTCTTTACCATGACCTGCAGTGTGCACAACGCATCCCAGGTCAATCCCCGAACTCCCACGGGGCCTCTCAGTAACCAACCACATTTTATACTCATATGTTAGACAACATAATACAGGGCTCTACAATAAGTAAGCATAGGGAATGACCTGTCTCAATCCCCATTTAGATCACTGGGGTGACTTGTGGGGCTAACCATCCTGATGGTGCATTCACAGGGGTACAATAACATTCATGTACTGTAGGGTTACACCGTGAGAGTGAATAATGATATGAGTTTCAACATGGGAGGATAGATAATCCATCCACTAGGAAACTAGAGCGGCATATTGTTTGTGTGGAAGCATTCTGACATGGTAGTCAATATTTGGGAGCGGGGTGCTGCTAAGTACAAGTAAAGTGATTGGGGTTGGGTGCACATAAAAAAGCTATGTGAATAAATAGAAAGGAAACTACATGTAGTTGTTAAAATGAAGATGAAAAAATGGCACAATTTCAAAGAAACATCTATTCCTCAGATCTGCAATGTATCTAGATTTGCTTTGTATGGATGGATTTCTTTTAGACATAATTGGAAGGCCAGTAAATCACTCATGTAACACCAGAATAAAACCAACAATTTCAAGCGAAGTAATTGGTAGAATTTGAGGACTGGACATTGGACAGCTACCTGCTTCCCAGCTTGACAGAGAATCCCCGGATGAAAATATACACAAGAATTTATCTATTATGTAGTGTGACTAGGTGTGGGTTAAATTGGTTAGGAGGATTCGTCAATTTTACTGAAATTTTCAAAATTTACAAGTTCTGATTGGTCAGCTGATCATTGTGTGACCTCTTTGCTGGAGGTGTGTCGTGACTGACCAATCAGAATTGAGAAAGAAGTCTGCCATCATCTCGGTGAGCTGGGATGAACGAACAGCAGTGTTGGATTTTGAATCGCCCGGCAAAGGTATAAAATTGCACAAATTTACTAACTTGACGACAGGAATATATAGAGTGACATTTGTAGAATATGCTGATGTATTTTGTTTGGAGGTAAACTGTTTATTTCTCGTTTCACCCGAAGTACGTTTCACTCCTTGGCATTACCACCAACATACTCCCACCAGCTGGGACATTTTTGGGATGACATACCTCTGTCATGACCCCTATCCATGCACCACACACCACACTGTGTGACCAGTCGGTTGTTCCATTCAGGGGAGGAGGTAACTACGATTTTCACCAATGATCTCTCATCAGGCAAAGCCCTGCATTGCCCCACCCTATATGGGGCAAATGTTTGATGACATAGTGCCTTGAAGCCCCATACCAGCCCCACCCTTCCCTGGTGGTAGGGGATGGTTCCTGTTGACATAAGTGCATAAGCAGACATATCTATAGCTGTCAGTCTTGCCATAGCCAAGTTTACATGGCTTCATTCATTCCTACTCAGCCAAATATTGAATTTACATGTACGGACCACAAGGCTCCATGGGCCGTATGGCTCTATCCGGCAATGCAACAACCCCTGCCCACTCTCTGACCACTACTTTTACCTAGTTTTGCAAATAAACTGATTGCCACGAGGAGCTTATATGTGTCTGCAATCAATCTTCAAACAGCAACGGCCGATTGAATATCTACCAGTACCGCCGCCTTCTTGTGATCGGTATGCTGCGATACATGCCGATCACATGACCCGTACGAATCAATCTGATTAAAACTCAGACTTAATAACCGCTCCTCTATCAGACATGTCGCTAATTAAGATCTGGGACAATCTGTATCTTAAATCTGTCGCGCATGTCAGACTGGAGACCAATCACAGCTCAACTTCAACGGGCGAATAGGAGCCTATCCGATTATTTCTGTAGTGAACGAGGCGCAGAAAAATCCAACTCAGGCGGCTGACGAAGGCCTTGCGCTCCATGAGCAATCATCGAAGATTATTATTTGCTCGGATAGGCACCTATTCACCCGTTGAAGTTGGACTTTGATTGGTCGCCAGTCTGACATGCGCGACAGATTTAAGATAC
Organism: Hanleya hanleyi; assembly: GCA_036873755.1. Taxonomy (NCBI): domain Eukaryota; kingdom Metazoa; phylum Mollusca; class Polyplacophora; order Lepidopleurida; family Hanleyidae; genus Hanleya; species Hanleya hanleyi. The sequence goes on from JAVTVY010020429.1 coordinate 33,033, forward strand.
AGATTGTCCCAGACCTTAATTAGCAACATGTCCAATGGAGGAGCGGTTATTAAGCCGGAGCTTTAATCAGATTGCGTACGAATAGTAATAAGAAATTCAATCGGCAGAACGGTTTGAAGACTGATTGCAGACACATCAGTTCCTCATGGCGATCAATTTATAATTTACCAAACTAGGTAAAAGTAGTGGTCAGAGAGTAGGGAGGGGTTGTTTTATTGCTGGATAGAGCTGTACGGCCCATGGCCCCTTGTGGTCCCAGACTGTACATGTAAATTCAACAAGAGGAAGCATGGCTGAGTAGAAATGAACGAAACCATGTAAACTAGTCGTGCTCATCTCCACCACATGGTTTTCAAAATTGTGTCTTAAAGTTCCATGCAGCAGCAACAACTTGTTGTGAAGAAACAGTGAAACCTCCAGAATGAGTGAGTATTGTCCATTGAAAGTTGGGCCCCGGATTGACCTGGGATGTCGTGCACACCGCAGGACATGGTAAGAATAAGCCTCAGCTCCTCAGAGAGCTAGTCATAAGAGGCGACTAACTGAGGCACCTGTGGGATTCTCAGGTGTGAAAAGGAATAGGACCCCTCCCGTGTGGTTCCCGAGATTGAAAAGGAATAGGACCCAACGTCGTGTAGTTGAAAGTCATGTTAAATCATATTCATTCACTCACTGCTCACTCACTACTTGAAAGTTGGTAATGGTAGGACAGAAGGAATAATGTGGAGCAAAACCAGATACATTTTATATTTATTGCGCTGCGGTTTTATTCCGTGTGCAGTTTCAGATCTGCCAAGTCTCACAGAACTTCCGTGAGTTACAAGAAATCTGCTCTGATCTCACAAAAAATCTTTTCCGAAAACAACATGGGATAAATGGGAGTCTCACAGAATTAAATCCAGATATTTAACACAGAGTAAATAGAGATGTTAAGTTACAGAAGAAAGTCTCACGGAATTCCGATACCATAACTTGGCAGCTCTGCAGTTTTTCAAACTTTATCAAACCTTTATTTCTCCATTTTCTCTCTGTCACTGTAAATGGAGAAAGAGAGAATGGTTCCCACTGAATTCGCAACTCCAATAGCATGCAATTAAAAAAAAAAAAAATCAAAAAAATCCAGGGATGAAATACATGGGCATGGCACAGAGCCGCGCAGCACATTTGAATTGAAAGGATTGAAAGGGGGGAAAGGGGGAGGGGGCTGAACTCTATTATACCGGCCATGTTAAATGTTGGACTGGCGCTATCTAAGACAGGACTTATAACATTACGGTCCCGACACTGTAAATTATGTCAAATGTTTGTCGTCGACGCGCTGTTGCAATATGCAACTTGCAAGTTTCAGCTGATCATGCGACCTCACGACACCGCATAACATGCATGCACAACACGTGTTGTTGTTGTTGACCACACCTTCTTTTCGGTATCGTGGGTGCATCTTGGTCGGCTGAGCACTGCTGAGCTTCTAGCTTCAAACCATTGCCTCCTTCCCCGCCACGTGGGATAAGATGACGCCGAATGACATCTAACCGGTCTTTCGCCGCCATTGAAAATCTGGTTTGATCAAAGGTTATTAAACAGGCCGGCACATGCGATATGCGATCACGCCACGGAAGTTAATAATCGTTAAGTGGATTGTCTCCCCTCTTCCACTGGAGTACCCTGCACAGAGTTGTTTCCCTTTTCGAAGCAGCAGTTGTTATGTCGTCAGTCATGTAATGTACCAGTCAAGGCTCCGCCTTAACCCTCCATCAAAAAACCGGCTGAACATTTCTTAATTAGAGTTTCCACATCAACACATCGGCAACTCCTACGTTATTTTCTAGGATTTTCCAAGAATTATTACTAACTCACATTGTTGGTTAAAACCATACTAACTAATAATTACTACGTTGCTATAATACCATAGTAATTATATTGTTTGCCATACTTGTACCATTTTACGAGTCGTGCAATAAACGTATTGTATTGTATTGTATTGTTTTAGAAAATTTGACAGCATATATTTCTTCTTCTTTTTTTTACACCAAGATTTCGCAGTATTACTGGATAGTATTATACTCATAACTGTAGGAAACTTAAGCATCGAGCTTTACTGTCTGGGGAGGAATTCAATTCAATTTGCAAACTACCGGTGCCGTATTTGTTACAAAATGGCATAAGAGAAGTGCTGCATTATATTGAATACATCTTAAAGGATTATTAAACAATAAGGGAATAGCTGTTGAATCGTCAAGTGTTAAGAGAAGTTTGAAAAACCACAGAACATAATTAGAACATCATGCAGCTGTTACAGCCGAGCCCATCTAAACGGCCATGTAGGCTAAAGACTGAAAGATACTTTCAAACAGGAAAGTAAGGATAACATTAACAGGAGAGGACTAAAGAACCGTTTTACTTACATCAGGGTTAGATCCAGATATTTTAACGAGAGTCCTTATTTGAAATAACACTGCCCGTATTTGAAAAAATGCAATTTCCAAGAAGTCAGAAAGTGCATAATTTGCCATACATATGATGAAAAATTTGTCCATTGGGATTTTTGGGTGTATTCTTGCAACATTTAATGTCAGTTTACATTTCACTTCACTTTCTGGCTGTTTCAAGTATGTATTCTGAAATAAAATCATTTGATTTTATGCAAAAATCAGTCATTTGATTTCATACCAGTGTCCTTTTTAAGGACGCTGTGGGACCCTAGATCTAAGCCTGTACATGAACATTTGTAGTAGACATATTCATATATATCTCTATAAAAATGAAGCGGGCCTTCTCTCTTGCGAAATGTGTAACCAAATGGTGAAATTATGTCATTTTTAACATTGCTATTTCGGGACATTTCCATGACAACTTTAAATTTCTAGGTTGAAATTGTTTTTTTTTGTTTTTGTTTTTTTTTGCAAAAAGTCAGAAAGGATCCCCGTTGTCGATTAGTTTCGCAACAACTTGTTGCAAACATGCTGGGAAATGTAGGCCTACATCGGAACAAATTTAGAATAAATTGTACATATTTTTCTCCACGTTAAACAGATCCGTTCTTTACAAATATGTGCCGTATTGGTTATCGAAAACTGAAAGGCATGTATTGCAACAGATTTTATTGAATGATATTTATCTTTGTGCGTTCTGGTTCGTTATGTGATATGCAGTATTACATATGGCTGAGTTACGAGTGGTATCAGCATTGGACGATACGAAATACGCATATAGCATTGGACTAGCTCTTCAATCCCTCCCTTATGTTATACCTCAATCCAAACTCTGAGACAGACAGTGAAGATATTCCCGGAATACTAAACCATATTAAAATATTATCGTACCAAGTAATATTGTGTAATATATTATGATAAATTTTAGATAAATATATACCGGTAACAAGTTGACTTTGTACAATACGTTATACATGTCTAGGTCTACATAAGATTATAAACAGATTTGATATGGTAATCTCCACTGGACCTCCCCTGTCCGCTTCCACGGAAATTCGGTACTTGACATCCCCGGGCCGAGTTAATTATTTCCTTGCTAACTTATCCGTTCCGTAGCCATGTTTGTGATGCTACAACCTCATCCCTCAGGACAGACGTTTACCAATCTGGTCTTGTTTTACTTTGCATTATTTCAGATTTCATCGATACCGGTAAGTATAGGCCTCTTTTTTTGCTTGCGAATAAGTATGTAAAATATTATCTGACACCCCACAGGGAAAGGGATAGGCTAACTAGCAAATGGAGCCGAGGGAAAATAGCCTGTCCGAGGATAGACCTACATACATATTATTTAAAATGAATGGAAAGCTACTTAAGGGAATTTCACGTAGTGTAAAAGTGGGAGTTTCGGAACACTGTGGTGTTTCACATGACGTCATGACTACGAGGAATAGGCACAAGTTCACAAATGACATCACGACGAGGAATGGGCATAGGCTCGAGCATGATGTCATCACGACGAGGAATGGGCACAGGTTTGATACCAGGTTATGACGTGTAAAATGATCACAGGTTCCAGCCCAGGTTTACATGCACGCTTAAAACTAAAGTGTTGTAAAGTGTTGAAATAACACTTTAAGTGTGTCCACAGGGACTGCACTTTAAAGTGCTGTCCCTGTGGACACACTTAAAGGGTTATTGCAACACTTTACGAGTAGGTTTCGACACTTAGTTTTAAGCGTGTGACGTCAACATTCCGAAACGTATCGTCTACGGACCGCCCGAGGACGCGTTTTAAGCTAATTAAGTCACTAAACACAGAACACCATAGCTCCAGGATACGTTTTTTTTAATATATATATATTCACGCCTTTCACACTCGCGGCGAATTTCAGGTGATGTTCTACCTTATAGGTGTTCCGCTCCGGCTCACGTGCTCATGTATTCATTAGTACCTCTAAAGCTAACATGTACTACATAGTTCGTCTCGCACGAATGGTTTTTGATTGATGCCACTAATATATGCCTTCATCACACATTCTATTCAAACATCTCGATTCTTCTATTTGCCTTTTCAATGTCACATCAATAACCCAAAGACCTAATTCATTTAATAGCATTAACACCAACTTCAAAAAATAAATCATAGCATATACAAAAATAGGATAGTTTTCTGCAAGAGAGAAGCGGTCAACTGTTTTCATTGACGCCGGCAAGACATCGTCATGTTCCAAAAATATCAAATCTGTATCGCTGATCAGTATTCTTAATCCATATGATTTTCGTTAAAGTCGTTATCTAGAGTAGGATGTATGTAATTCACGGTTTAATTGTGTCTGTTCATATGGACACCATGAGGATCTTGAAACACATCCATGGGTTCATGATGATATTGAAACACATGGATTCATACGGCCCCTCCTGTAACACAGGATCCAGCGAATGCTACTAGACGAGATACGTATTTTCGCCATATGCAGGTTCATTTTTATAGAAACGAGCTTTCATTGAACCCACCCACTGCCCTCAGGGGCATGTCCCCACCCCAGGGGATCTGAGCCGACCCTCATACGCCACGGATTAAGAAGTGAAATCCACATGAGCCGACCTTCATACGCCATTGAACCCACCCACTGCCCTCAGGAGCATGTCCCCACCCCAGGGGATCTGAGCCGACCATCATACGCCACGGATTAAGAAGTGAAACCCACATGAGCCGACCCTCATACGCCACGGATTAAGAAGTGAAACGTGAAACCCACATGTCTCTTACCTCACTGGCTGGCTTCTTTAATAGTATAATAAGTAAAGCGGAGGAGGAGGAGTCGGACACGCCACGGATTAGTATAACGGGTGCTCATTCACCCCCATGGGTTAATTCATCCCCATGGGTTAGTTTATAGGGATAGGGACATCGCGTGCCCTTTCTATACTACTCATCGTGCACTACTCATCGCGCATGCGCAGTCGACACATTCTACTGTAGGGTGCAAGCCTGGCCCATGGAATCTCAGGTAACGAAATCCCCAGGTCTCTCGCCCCACCCTATCCCGCGCCACACCTATAGGGATAGGGAGATCGCGTGCCCTTTCTATACTACTCATTGCGCACTACTCATCGCGCATGCGCAGTCCACCCATTCTACTGTAGGGTGCAAGCCTGGCCCATGGAATCTCAGGTAGCGAAAACCCCATCTCTCGCCCCACCCTATCCCGTGCCACACCTATGCGACCGCTGTGCAGTGAGTAAAGCTGAGTAGGGGGAAGAGGAGGAGGAGGAGTAGTAGGAGGAGTCTGACACGCCACCGATTATACTAGGGAGATATATGTGACGTCATGAAAAATGAAAAGTGTCCATATCTTGGCAACGGGATGAGGGCTACAGAGATGAAGCTTACACCGATGGATACTCTGTAGAGAGGCGCATCGCTGAAATGATGTCATAGTCACCGTATTACATCGTAGTGACGTCATCATATGAATTCGACTGATTTTGGAAACGTCTACATGTTTCTTGAACGGGGCGGGCTACAGAAGTGACACCCACACCGTTGGATATCTTTTAATTATCATGATGGAATCATAATCGCTTCATATTAGGTCATAGTGACGTCATAATATAAATTAAATGGCGTTCGGAAAAGTCTAAATATCTATGGAACAGACGTGGAATTATCACGATGGATACACAGAAGAGAGAACCATAGCGCGATCGAACGCGTATTGTCATGTTGACATCATGGATCGGATAAGTAAGAATTGAGCTAAAGTCTATGTGAATCTTATGACTCGGATAAGTAAGAATTGAGCTAAAGTCTATGTGAATCTTATGACTCGGATAAGTAAGAATTGAGCTAAAGTCTATGTGAATCTTATGACTATTCTACCACCCAAGGGTTAGACTGTCATGTGAACAAACGTGGTTGACGATTCTTTGTGAATCACATGTGATTAGTCAAGTCAGATATATTGGTCATGTAAATTGTTCTCCATATAGTGAAAGGAATTATTGTCCCATTGCGGTTCTATTCGGGAAACTTGAAGACATTCCTGAAATTGTAATATAACTAGATACAGTCGATCGAATGCATCCCTGCATCCCTTTTGCATGTTAATTAAAGGAAACATTTATTATTTGTGAAGAGAGCAAAAACGTAAAACTTAGGAAAACAATTTTAACGTAGCTCCCAGGTGGTGCCACCTTTGGCGAATCGGCACAAAAACATTCCCAATACTAGTAGATAACTTGAGGGAAGTTACATACCAATGTGGAAAGAATACTACGCATGCGCAGGAATTGTGGAGTGGGTGTGCGCGGGAGTGTTGTGCGCAGGTATGACGTCACTTCCGTTCTGGGTGAATGGGGCGTGACCTGGAAATATGTCACTATAGTTCCGGCAAAGGGCCCCTGGGCATGTATTCTTCCGCGGTGATGCGGTCTGGTGGTGATGCGGTCGCGGGAAAAAGCTTCCGCGGAGAACAAGTAGTCCCCAGACTTCAAATACGCTGCATGGTCCGATTGGGTCGAGTGAGGTATCAAAGTGAAGCATTCGTGAAGGCGCATCTACTGGGCTGGGTGTGGGGTTGAAATATCGTCATTCTGCGCATGCGCGGTGGACAAAGGGTATGGAAATAGACGTTTTGGGATCTAGGGGAGCCCCTAATGGGTCGATGGAGTCGTATGAGGTATCAATGTGAAGCATTCGTGAGGGAGCATCCACCTGGACTAGTGTTTCGTCCGTTTTCAACATTCTGCGCATGCGCAGACAGGGAATTGTGGAAAAGGGTGTGGAAATAGACGTTTTGGGGTCTAGGTGGGCCACTAATGGTCCGATGGAGTCGAGTGAGGTATCAATTTGAAGCATTCGTGAAGGAGCATCCGCCTGGGCTAGTGTGTCGTTCGTTTTCGACGTATGGAAAAGGGTATGGAAATAGACGTTTTGGGGTCTAGGTGAGCCCCTAATGATCCTGCGGTGTCGTATGAGGTCTTATTTTGAAGCTCTCGTGAGGGAGCATCCGGCTGGACTAGTCTGTCGTTCGTGTTCAACATTCTGGACATGCGCAGACAGGGTATTGTGGGAAAAGGGTATGGAAATAGACGTTTTGGGGTCTAGGTTGGCCCCTAATGGTCCGATGGGGTCGAGTGAGGTATCAATGTGAAGCATATGTGAAGGAGCATCCGACTGGGTGGATGTGACGTAAAACTGACGTCATTCTGCGCATGCGCAGTATATCAAGTATATGGAAATAGACATTTTGGCGCCGACATGGGTCACTATTGGTCCGATGGAGTCGTATGAGGCCTTATTTTGAAGCTCTCGTGAAGCAGCATCCGACTGGACTAATGGTTCGTCCGTGATCAATAGTCTGTGCATGCGCAGTCTGGTCGTAGTATAGAAAGCAGGCATTTTGGGGGTGCGCGGGGGTGTGTTTGGGGTACTAAACCACTATGGGTCCATGGTTGTGGTTTGATGGTGTGGGTTCTGCGCAAGTGTGTGACGTCATTTCCGGTTTCACTAAAACTACCTCCGAACCCAGAAGAGTTCCAATTTTCCCTTAGACGTAGGGTCCGGATTTCCATCCCGGTTTTGCCCGGCCCGGCCCGGCCGCAGCGCGCGCGGGTTATCCGGCCGCACGCCTGCGCGGCATCACCGGAAGTGCGCGGGGGAATTTCGGGTCAAAAGGTCAAAGGTCACATCCAGGTCACACGGTCAAAGGTCTTCCTTCCGGCAAGGTTCGGCCCTCTCCGGTCCAATAGATAGCCTTTATCCACCCTCCCGAAGCATCCATGGAATGCACAGGGACCCCGACAATATCGCCAGCACTATGCCCATGTTAAATGACCAGCGGGGAACCCTCAGTTTCCCCCAGAACCGTATTAGCACGAAAAAAATACATGAAACCATGGAACTTATAGTAATAAACTTAATCTATAGGTGTTGGACGAGTCTCCGCACGCCGTCTTCCTGGTCTTTACCCGCACCTGGAGCCTCACTTCACTCCACATGTGACTCTTGTACCTTGTAACTCCTCGTCAAAAAATTTCTGCTGGAATGCCCGCTCTTAACCTAGACCAAAACATGTACTTGGTCTGTGGGTTGATTTCATTGGCTCTCTATTTTACTGCAGTGCTATTGCATTGTTTTCTGGACATTGAGGGGTTACATTTGGCCCCATCCTAGGCCACTGATTAGCTACTTTTCTCAGTCTATTCATTGACCGAATCTCCACATGTCTGTTACAGCCTTCATGCATTATGCTCATGTAGAAAACACACAAGACAGGGTTTTTTTTGGTGAGATCTCATTTTTTTTTATTCAGTAACAGCAACAACGTGAGAACAACCACGTGAAAACTGAAGCCCAGAACAGGGGGCTTGTACATTGAAATCGATAGAACTTAAGCCCAGAACCGGGGGCTTTTCGTGAAAGAACTTAAACCCAGAACAGGGGGCTTGTACATTGAAAGAACTTAAACCCAGAACGGGGCTTGTACATTGAAATGATGGGCGGCCCAGTCATATACGAGTACATCGCGGTCCTCGGCCTTGGGGTACTCGTCAAACATCTGTACGATGGTAGATAAGGTTCTTCCCCGGCATCGATGGTACAGGTAAAACAAGCAATATTGTCCGCACACGCTACTGGTCAGGCTTTGCAACGTTTGACTGTTCCAACACCACGTCTCTGTGCCTTGATCCATGATGTCTGTTAAATCGGGATGGAGGGGTGGCAGGCCGTACGGGTCAAAGTATTCGCCCTACTGTTCTGTCAAGTACACGCCCACCCAATGTTCACCGGGCCGATCCATCGGGTCCGTGTTGAGAACGTAAGCAGCAGGAAACATACGGTCTAATGGGACCACATCTCGGGCGAACACCCCTTGAAAGACCATACGTGTCCCTGGGTCATTCTCCAGCACGGTGGTTATCTGGTCTGTATCCATGTTAGGTGGCAAAGTCACACAGGACGTTGCGCGCCTTGTCCACTTGAATGATGTTGTCAAACTCGGCGTAGCAGATCACATCGACGGTGCTCCGGAGGGCTCGTGCAAGTGGATTTCCAGCCGTAAATTGCCTTGCTTGGCGAGGGCCAGCTGATGGTCGTTCTCTAAGGTGGGAGTCAGATCGAAACAGAACAACGTGTATCCGTACGCGTAGTCCTCCCGACTGATCATATTCCCTTCGTCCTGGTTGATTTGACCGGTGGCTGTAAACAGGCTCTGGTAGGCTCGAATGAAATTCGCGCGCCCAAAGTTCGGTGTTAAGGCCGTGGCTGGGACCTGTTGTCTATCCACAACATCGATGCCGAAATGTTTAAAGTCAAACGGGTTCTCTGGGTAGGCTCCGCTGAAACTGGTATTTTCCACACAGGCCAGGATCAATCGCTTGGGTAGTTCCCCCAGGAACAGGTTTTCTTTGTTGGCGCTCATATTTCCAGCAGACACAGAGAACACTTTGGTTTGCACACGTCGGATAGGGTACTGGGCTGGTTTTGTTTCCAAGGCTTTGAGGTGTCCCAATTGAACGGCTGGATTCGGTTTCACTTTTCGGAGTCAGCTACATGCCCCTCTACGTTAGTGGCCATCAAGGCGAAGGTCGGAGGCGCCCGTATCAGTCGGATTTTGATGGGGATCTTGTTCAAGAGGTACCGGTCTTGCATGAAAATGTCTGCGTGCAGTCGACCCATGAAATCCACCGAGACGCCGTTCGCGGTGAAAGCCTTCCGTTTGTTATATCCCGCATTGTCGTTCTCTGCGCCCATGTACTCGGCTGTGTCCTGGTAGAATAAAGCGGCTGTCAGCCGAGATTTTTTAGCCTCTCGTCCATGCGACAACAGCGTCTCGATGTAGGCTCGATAGGGGTACGTGTTGGTCGAGTCACTGATGAGTTTGTCGCTGAGAAATATATCCACCTGTTGAAACATAGAGTGCAGCCAGAGATTCGTCGGGCCCACTGTTGCTTGATCGACGATTCTGGAGCCATCTCCATTGACGACCTTGGCTTTCACATACAAGTATCTATGGGCTAAATCTACATAGGCCGTATCCGCATTACTGATGGTGAACTCAATGGGCCCTGTTTCGTTGATTCTGGAGAGCGGGAGATGCTCCACCCATAATCCTTGTTCGGCACTGGTCTGTGTGGGCGGGACGGTCCACAAATCAAATTCACTGTTGGTGGAGGGGCAGGACTCCCGAGTAGGTTCCCCAGCCCATGTCCTCGTTGCATGCGCGCACCTGCAAATACCGGAAGGCCACCTCCGGCCTGTTGGGCATAATAGTCCATATAGCTGCGTGCATCGCACTCGTAAGGCACCTTCATTACACAAAGTGGGGAGCACGTGCTTGTCGAAAATGAAGTGTCAGCACCTCTTTCCCGCGTTCGAATGCCACCGGTCGTCCCGTGTCATCTCTTTCACGGATCGCATCAGCTCATTCACTAAATCCGTCACGTGGGTACCGGGGACCACCTGATTCTGTACCAGTAGTTCGCCTTTATCATTCCAAGTCATGTTAGGATTCTGTTTCATCCGTTGTAATACCAGGCCAGCTTGTCTCTTGTACGATGCAGGTACACTCTTCAGCACTTCGTCTTCGACCCACTGTGGGGCTGTGCGTGGTACCCCTGGTAATGGCGGCTGTTAGAGCGGTGCTGAGGTCGGTGGTATGTCGTGTGGTGGTGCTGGGGTAGAGCGGGTTTTGTATTGGTCCGTTGAAGCGTCTCATTGTACCGTTGTACTTTCTCACTCTCGCTTAACCTCGGTCTTTGTAAGATCTGTTGCATCTCTTCATCGAGGGTGTTTATGGTCTTCACCGTAGGTGGAACAGGGTAGGGCGATTGGAGGTTTTGAAGGAACCGTGGTTCGACGAGGACCATTTTTTTCGTGTGGTTCATTGTCGGCCGAAGAGTCCACCCAATACTGGACCCAACACGGAAGCGGCCAACGGTGCTAAGATGGCCCCGAGAAAGCCGCCTTTCTGTAACACCTTTTTCGTTTGTGTTTGAGAGACTCGCTTCAGGACTAGGGTTCGGAGACCTGTCTTATTCTTGGCCAACTTGGTCTTCTGAGCCGGAGTCAGTGGTACGTTGCCTTTTAACAGGTTGTATCCGATCTCGCACAGACAGCGTACAAGATCAGGGTCCGCACCGCGTACAATGGTTCGGACCAACTCGGGTGGGGCCGTCTTCAATACACGGAGCGTCGGGGCGTGCTTCCGTACTCGCGCAGACATCATGTACAACTAATGCTAGAACCCACAACTCTGCCCTTTTTATCTACCTACCTTCTCAATATCGAACAGAGACAAAGCCAACCATGATGTGGTATTAATTCTTTTTATTATCCCCATCATCAAACACACACACTCCAGCTGGGGGAGCCACTGTGGGTGTGTTTACATTATTTTTGCATGTACACGTGGTGGGTCTCTCCGGGAAAGATTCCGGTCCGTAGTCGAAGGTGATCGGGGGTGGCTTGCTTGAGGTAGAAGAGCATATACCCGTGCTGAGGGGTTGTCGCATCTTTCAATGCTTTCAACGGTGTGTGGCCGGGATACATCTGTCTTGCCAGGTGCAGCAGTTGAGTGGTATCTCTCGGGTTTTTGAAGACCACCAGGTAGTGGGCATTTAAGCTGATGTTCCGATGTTCTTTGTTTTTACTGAACAGATTCTGCACAATGTAGATGATGCTGAGCCGTCGATGATGACTGCCTTTGGTAAAGAGTTGGGTGACGCGCGCATCCGTCTCCGCCATGAGATCATCCAGAACCACCAAGGTGTCCGGTTCCAAATCGGCCAGATTGGGTATGCCTTCCACGAACGTGATGTCGGGCATTGCTGCATACGCTGCCTGCCATTCTCCGTAACACCACGCGACTCGGGCAATGGGTGGGGTGATCATGCTGTCGGCGTGTTGAAGGAGCTTCCTGACGAAGTGCGTTTTGCCGGAGCCCGTCGGTCCTGCGATGACGCAAGTGAAGGGATGCTGCCACCGAGGGGCCATGGTTGGAGGTGTATCCGCTGTCGTGGTAACCCGCTCGTGTAAATTTGGTACGAGTGAACTGGGGTGGTGGTGGGTACAACGTCGGTCGTCGTTGTCGATGGGCGTTCACTGTGAGTGATGAAATCCGGTGGGTTTTCAGACATAGTGGATGTACTTTGTGTAGGTGTTGAATGTATACTTGGTGTGGAGCTCGATGTGGCTTGTACACGTGATGTGGTGGTGGTGATGACTGGGCTCGATACGGGGTTGACTGGTGCTATCGGTAGACTGGTTTGACTGGCGGCTGGAGTTCTAAGTTGGTTAAGTAGAGTGCTGATATAGGCTACGTCGTAAAACACACCTCCGTACAACACACTCAGCAGGGTTAGCAATATCACCACAAAGCCCACTTGCGCTTTGCGCGTTTTGGGAGACGCTGTGTTCAGAGGCAGCTGCTGTTTGTCCATAGCACCGTGGTCGAACGTGGAATGAAGGATGACGGCAGTGGTGTCTGGCTTTATAGTCCTTTCACCTGGTTGACCGCGACCCAGGAATTGAAGGAACTGGGCCAGCCTTGCCATTTGACGAAATGAAACAGTTTGCCACGTCGACGTTCCGTTTTCAAAATCTGATCCACCGTGTAGTAGTCTTGCTTTGTTTTTACGACAGGTTGTAATCCCATCTCGTAAAACGTCCCTAGCAACGGTTCCCATTAAAGATCTTCCAGTTCATAGACTCGCTGCTGTCGGGGTAGGCGCCGTTTAATCAGGAAGTGTTCATCGCTCCAGTTGGGCAAGTAACTTTTCTCGAACTTGCCCTTGACTTTACTGATCCGTACAGGGTCCCCGACCTTGTACACCTCCTTCGGCGTTCGCTGCGATTGCCTGGGGTACAAGACACGCCGGACTTGGGCTTCATTGTGTTGGGTCACGGTAATGGGGGCTCTCTCTATACTCCGGTGATAGGCTCGATTGTAACGACTCACAAGTTTCGGGAGAACATCGATGTAACGTCTTGTATTCTCATAGGTGAAATATTTATACATGCGGCCTTTGAATGTCCTGTTGAACCTTTCCACCACGGAAGCCTTGGTCTCGTTGTACGTATGGAAGAAAAACACCTTCTGGGCTTTCAGAAACTGTTTGAACGGACGGTTGAGGAATTCCGTGCCTTCGTCGGTTTGCAAATACATGGGTTTGCGCCCGGTCTTGAAGATGTCCTTGAACGCCGCAATGAGATTCGCCCCCGTTTTCGTCCGGATGGCTACCACCCACGCATACTTCGACAGCATATCGATACACGTCAAGATATACCGATTCCCATCGTTGTGTTTGGCAAAGGCGCTCATATCGACCAAATCCGCTTGCCACTGGGCATCTAGTCCACCCACGATGACCCGTTTCCGTAGAAAATGGCGGCGGGCAGCTCGATGTAACGTATAGGTGTCTTGTTTTCTTAACCAATCTCGGACTTGGGCACGTTGTATCCCCTGGGGTTTGGCCGCTCGATAGAGAGCCGACAATGCACTATAGGCCGCCGGACTGTCGGGACTGTAGTATAAGTTATCCAACACCTTCTCGCAGCTCTTCATGGTGACAAATAATGATTTCTTCTTTGGCGTCTGCCAGCACATTGTCCATGGTAAATGACCAGTTCAACTCGTCTGATGACCGCTTGATAAGCACTTGATCCGCATCTGCCACGGCATCTTCCAATGCAGACCATAGATCAGGGTGAAGGGTAAAATGGACTGTACCGCCATCTAGCCGATCCAATTGAGCAAAGAATGGACCGCGTCGGATGTACACATCGTGACACAAGTGAATGAGGTCGCCGTCCAGTTCACCAGACAACACCCGTTTGAATTTGGTCCAGCCTTCTCGGGACAGACGAATGTTAGCCGGGCACGGTTGTGTAGGGTCCGCATCACAGATGTCTCCCACCTCCTCCATGATATCGACCTTATCCGCAGAAACGTGCAGGAAGACCTCGGGGGTCAAGCTGAGATACGCCCGTATTATATGCTCCGTCATGGTCAGTACGTGAATGGTACCTGATTTGACTGTCTCTCGTATTTATAGGGAGAAAAAGTTTATGACGTGAGATCAAAGGATCGGGTGGTCATGTCACTGGGCTGAATGAGTCTAGCCGGGTAATCAATGGCATCATCGTCTGCCTCCGCTTCATTGCTAGAAATTTGTTCATTGGGTTCTACCGCCGCTTTTCTCAGGGCACGAGCCCACTCCAACGCGTCTGATGACCGCTCGTCCGGTGTAAACAGCTGGTCCACGATAGGCACCACTTTCTCGAAGGCTGTCCACAGATCGGGGTCTAGGGTGAAGCCTCGCGTGGGGTCTTGGTAACGGCCCAGGCGTGGGAAGAAGGGTCCACGGTGTACGTTTATGGCATTGTCTATGTGGATGAGGTTTCCGTCGAGCTCACCGCTCAATACCCGTTTAAATTTGGTCCAGCCGCCACGGTCGAGCGTAACCGTATTCGATACGGTCTCAGCGCGCGACCAGCAAACATCTCCACGGTCTTCAACGATGGTGACTTTATCTTCATAGACGTGTAACACCACACGGGGTGTAAGGGGAAGGATAGCTCGTAGGACTGGTGACATGGCTGACCCAATGACGAACGGTGAAAGACACACCCTCTGACTGTCTCTCGTATTTATGGTCAGGTCCATCGGTGACATGGTTGACCCAATGACGATCGGGGAATGACGCACACTGTGACTGACCCTCGTATTTATGGTCAGGTCCCAATGTCAATGCCACAGCGTCAGGGTCAATAGAGCAAAGACTATTGTGAGGCCAACGAGCCGTCGTTGGTTGCGGCGTGAGCGCTCGTGATCCATAGCCCGAGCATCAAGGATGGCTGTCATGGTCCAGTAATGGTGGGTGATAGCACACCTCTCCATCGAGTGCACTCTGTCGAGGACCGCTTCTGTGAACTCTGTCAGGATCTGGCGTCGCCCCTCGTTGTCATCGCCATCTGCAAGCATGGATCGAACCACTGCTCTGTAACCCGTGAGTGAATTAACCACGGTCGCATAATGTAAAATGAGAGTCGCATAGGGATGGGTGTCCGTCATGGCTCTGTAACCGTAGGAATGGGGGTGTGGAATCCAGAGGGACGTCTTTTATAGACCATGTCACACATGCGCGCCTAGACGTAGCTCTACGGGTGTAGTCCGTGATACGTACTATTCTGATTGGTTAGTGCAAAAAGAGAGCAACAACAACAAAGATTACAGCGCCGGAGGCGCTCCTGGATCCCCTGGAAAATCTTCTCCACGTCTGAATGTGTAGCTCCGGTGAGGCAGGCTCAGGCTGGTGAGGCTCAGGCAAGTAGCTCCTCTCGTCAGATAGGCACAGGCTTGTCAGGCAGGCTCAGGCTGGTCAGGTCAAGCAGGCCAATGAATGCAGCAATGCCCTCAAAATTCCCACTTTTATACACTTACATAGAAGTACCCGGATGCAGGCGCGGACGTGACGTGCCCGGATGAAGACACGGACGTCAGCGAAATTCTGGGGAAAACCCCCACAGACAGATCAGTACATGCATTCCTATCATGTTTCCTACCCAGGTCACGCCCGATTGACGCAGACCGAAAGTGACGTCATACCTGCGCAGAACACTCCTGCACACACATCCTCATGACCTCCACGTCACCTCCACATACCTGCGCATGCGCAGTGACGAGCCAGAGCCTCGAAATCTGTTTTATTATGACTGGGTCGCCCATCATTCCAATGTACAAGCCCCGTTCTTGGTTTAAGTTCTTTCAATGTACAAGCCCCCTGTTCTGGGCTTCAGTTTTCACGTGGTTGTTCTCACGTTGTTGTTGTTACTGAATAAAAAAAAATGAGATCTCACAAAAAAAACCCCTGTCTTGTGTGTTTTCTATATGAGCATAATGCATGAAGGCTGTAACAGACATGTGGAGATTCGATCAATGAATAGACTGAGAAAAATAGCCAATCAGTGGCCTAGGATGGGCCAAATGTAACCCATCAATGTCCAGAAAACATTGCAAGAGCACTGCAGTAAAATAGAGAGCCAATGAAATCAGCCCACAGACCAAGTACATGTTTTGATCTAGGTTAAGAGCGGCATTCCAGCACAAATTTTTTGACGAGGAGTTACAAGGTACAAGAGCCACATGTGGAGTGAAGTGAGGTTCCAGGTGCGGGTAAAGACCAGGAAGACGGCGTGCGGAGACTCGTCCAACACCTATAGATTAAGTTTATTACTATAAGTTCCATGGTTTCATGTATTTTTTTCGTGCCAATACGGTTCTGTGGAAAACTGAGGGTCCCGCGCTGGTCATTTAACATGGGCATAGTGCTGGCGATATTGTCGGGGTCCCTGTGCATTCCATGGGTGCTTCGGGAGGGTGGATAAAGGCTATCTATTGGACCGCAGAGGGCCGAACCTTGCCGGAAGGAAGACCGTTGACCTTTTGACCCGAAATTCACCCGCGCACTTCCGGTGATGCCGCGCAGGCGTGCGGCCGGATAACCCGCGAGCGCTGCGGCCGGGCCGGGAAATACCCGGATGGAAAATCCGGACCCTACGTCCCAGGAAAAATTGGAACTCTTCTGGGTTCGGGAGTAGTTTTTGTGAAACCGGCAGTGACGTCACACACCTGCGCAGAAACCACAACCATGGACCCATAGTGGTTTAGTACCCCAAACACACCCCCGCGCACCCCAAAATGGCTGCTTTCAATACTACGACCAGACTGCGCATGCGCAGACTATTGAACACGGACGAACCATTAGTCCAGTCGGATGCTGCTTCACGAGAGGTTCAAAATAAGACCTCATACGACTCCATCGGACCAATAGTGACCCATGTCGGCGCCAAAATGTCTATTTCCATATACTTGGTATACTGCACATGCGCAGAATGACGTCAGCTTTACGTCACATCCACCCACTCGGATGCTCCTTCACATATGCTTCACATTGATACCTCACTCGACCCCATCGGACCATTAGGGGCCTACCTAGAGCCCAAAACGTCTATTTCCATACCCTTTTCCCACAATTCCCTGTCTGCGCATGCGCAGAATGTTGAACACGAACGACAGGCTAGTCCAGCCGGATGCTCCCTCACGAGAGCTTCAAAATAAGACCTCATACGACACCACAGGATCATTAGGGGCTCACCTAGACCCCAAAACGTCTATTTCCATACCCTTTTCCCACAATTCCCTGTCTGCGCATGCGCAGAACGTCGAAAACGAACGACACATTAGCCCAGGCGGATGCTTCTTCACGAATGCTTCACATGGATACCTCACTCGACTCCATCAGACCATTAGTGGCCCACCTAGACCCCAAAACGTCTATTTCCACACACTTTTCCAACAATTCCCTGTCTGTGCATGCGCAGAATGTTGGAAACGGACGAAACACTAGTCCAGGTGGATGCTCCCTCACGAATGCTTCACATTGATACCTCATACGACTCCATCGACCCATTAGGGGCTCCCCTAGATCCCAAAACGTCTATTTCCATACCCTTTGTCCACCGCGCATGCGCAGAATGACGATATTTCAACCCCACACCCAGCCCGGTAGATGCGCCTTCACGAATGCTTCACTTTGATACCTCACTCGACCCAATCGGACCATGCAGCGTATTTGAAGTCTGGGGACTACTTGTTCTCCGCGGAAGCTTTTTCCCGCGACCGCATCACCACCAGAACGCATCACCGCGGAAGAATACATGCCCAGGGGCCCTTTGCCGGAACTATAGTGACATATTCCCAGGTCACGCCCCATTCACCCAGACCGGAAATGACGTCATACCTGCGCACAACACTCCCGCGCACACCCACTCCACAATTCCTGCGCATGCGCAGTGACGAGCCAGAGAGTCGAAATGCACTTATATTACTACTCCTTACCCATAAACCAGATTTGGAAAGAATCCATTCAAGTTTTTAAATGTTATTGTCAGAAATTGGCCCCCACAACCTATATGTTGATCGGCACGAAAAACAAAGCCAAGCGAGCTATTGAGGTGCGGTACCCACATACCAAATTTGGAAAGAATTGGTCCAGATTTTCAAAAGTTATATTGCCTGGAAATACTTTGAACTTAGCCTACAGGTGGCGCAACCTTTACTCGAATTGACACGAAAACAATCTCAAGTCAGATTTTGAGGCAACGTACCCACACACCAAATATGGAAAGAGTAAGAATCGTTAAGGTTCTTACAAGGTATTGTCTGAAAATGCGATTTTAACTTGACCTCCAGGTGGCGCCACCTAGAGGCGGGATGGCACAAAAAACGAACCCAAGCAAGTTCTTGAGGCAAGGGACCCACTTACCAAATTCGAAAATGGCTCTGCCTAATAAATCAAGCCTTCTGGGATTGCAATTTATTGAGGGGTGGCAGAATTATATATCAACGTTGCAGACTACACACAAATTTCGACCAAGAAAAATTGGATAAATAAGCTCAAACGCAATTTATGAGAGTCGGGCGAGGGTTGGTTTTTCAGACGGTGTGTGGGGTTTAGTGCCCGGTGATAGGGCATAGGGGCCGTGTGGTCATATCATACAAGTTGCCACATAAACAGGTACAATAAAAGCGTACCTGAGATACAACACATATCAAGAATCGCTAGATTCTTGGTATGTGCTTCAGAATAGGTTAACCGGAACACTATACTGTGAAGTCATGTAGCTCTGTCAGTATGTCGGCACCTCTTCCCACTTCCCTTATATGTGTTGTAATAATTCCGAGGGCAGTGTAAGCTCTGGAATATGAGGGTATGGGGTCGGAGGAGGCTTAGTTTAGGAGATGGAGGGTGAGGTTCGGTGCCACGGGAGAAGTGTTAGGTCTGCTGACATGAAAGTCATGGAAAGCTCCCTGCACATGAAACAACCACACTGACAACTGCATGCTGTCAGTCATCTGTCAGTCTAAGAAACCACAAGGTCAGAAATCCAATTTCATTCAGGAACTTGATCATATGCACAGTGTGCACCCAAATTTTAGGGAATCAGTGTTAATTAATATAGTAAGTTAAATATGTGGACACAATCGTGGTTCGAAACTGAAGGAAATGGTGCCCTTTATTTAAGGCGGCACGAAATTCAAAACTAACAGGGGTTCGATACTGCGGGGATTCTCCCGCCAGTCATATTTCTGAAATAAAATATGGCTCGTGAAAACGCTTTGGGGTAAATCATATGATGTGGAATAGAATGATTTGATAGCAAAATTGAAGGGAAAGGTGTCCTTCATTTAAGGCAACACGAAATTCACAACAGGGTTTCGGTGCTGGGAGATTCCCCTCGCCAGTTAAGGCGACACGAAATTCAAAACTAACAGGGGTTCGATACTGCGGGGATTCTCCCGCCAGTTATTTCATATTATATTTCTGAAATAAAATATGGTTCGTGAAAACGCTTTGGTCTGTAGTCTGTCTGTATCTTAAATCTGTCGCGCATGTCAGACTGGCGACCAATCACAGTCCAGCTTCAACGGGCGAATAGGTGCCTATCCGATTATTTCTGTAGTGATCGATGCGCAGAAAAATCCAACCCAGGCGACTGACGAAGTTCTTGCTCTCCATGAGCAATCATCGAAGATTATTATTTGCTCGGATAGACACTTATTCGCCCGTTGAAGTTGGACTGTGATTGGTCGCCAGTCTACAGACTGTTCCAGATCTTAATTAGCGACATGTCCGATAGAGGAGCGGTTATTAAGTCTGAGTTTTAATCAGATTGGAGTGAATGTCACTCAAGTTGAGTGCATTTAACTCAAGTTGAGTGAAAAGTAGCCCAAGTTGAGTGAAAAGTAACTCAAGTTGAGTGAAAATCTTACTCAATTATTGAGTGGGACTAATTTCCACTCTTATTTGAGTGAAATTTCACTCAACCTTTTTTAGAGAGTATAAGAAGCCCATACGGCTCTTAAGTTTAAGTGTCACTTTATATCAGACCACTTGTTAAAGCCCGGTCTAATGTTCATCTTTTAAAACATGTGTTCAGAAAAATATTTACGTTGAGGTTGATCAAACCAGAAATGTGTTGAAAGCCTAAACAACTGAGCCTATAAGGTATAGGGAAACAAGCCGCCTCTTCAAGAATTACCGATATGTAAATTCTGTACTCTATGGTCAATCTCCATGTGGATGTTTTCCAGGTGAATACAGAATGTTTAGAGAAATCCGCCCTAGATGACACAGACACTCCCAGGCAACAGCACGAAGAACAGATGTCAAACATCGGTAATATAATAAGTTCAGGTTCTTTAGTGTATTTCTTTATCTCATTCATTTTGTGCTCTCATTTCCGATCCTTTTGTTCGGTTAAGATTCTTATGATTCTCATTCCATGAGCTGAGCTTTATCTATTACTTTGAATTCCACGTACGGCAAATAAGAGCGGCGTTTCTCTGAAACATTCTCCGAAAACAAAAACATACGAAAAAAGATACTTTTAAATGCACCATTTATCCACAGCAGTGAGTAGACGTAGTAGTCCCCACTAAAGGAGGGGAGAGAACTACTAGGCCTTAGCAGTGAGTTGTCTTTAATATGGTGTTCTATTTGGGCCAAGTTTGCGTCGCATGGCGACTTTTAGAAACTTGCCACTCGCCACGCGCCGTGGACTCTCCGGTGTGCGGTGAATGGCGACTTTCTCCTATCTCTTAACATGTAAAAACTCGCTACTCGCCACGCGCCGTTAAACGCGGCGACTTTGGCCCTACCTCTTAACCTGAAAAAACTCGCCGCGCGCCACTCGCCGGACGAACCATGGCGCGCGGCGACTGGCGACTTTTGACGGTAGAGAAACTCGCCACTCGCCACGCGCCGTGGACACTCCGGCGCGCGGCGACTGGCGACTTTCTCCTATCTCTTAACCTGCAAAAACTCGCCAGTCGCCATGCGCCGTAAAACGCGGCGAGTTTGGCCCCATCTCTTAACCTGAAAAAAAAACTCACCACTCGCCGGACAAACCACGGCGCGCGGCGACTGGTGACTTTGGACTTCTGAAATCGCCAGCAGTTTGCAATAATTCACTCATTTGCCGCTGCCGCGGAACAAACGGTTTCCTCGCATAGGTTTTGTGGCCAGTAACCGACATCACATCAATGATGGACACACCCACCTCAAGCAGAACCGTGGCAGTTGTATTTTCCTCGCGTATCCAATTTTTATATACAAAGCTGATTTTTGTTAAACGTTTTTCTTTATACGTATTTATTAAAAAGACTTGATTAATAAAATAAAACTACCTTAATACCGGTATATTTAGAAGCTGATTTTTGTTAGATCTGAACGTTTTTCTTTAGATGTATTCATTTATAAGTCGATTAATAATGTAAAACGAATTTAATATCTTTAAATATCCGTATTCCCTATTTCGTTTGCCTGTCGGTCCCTGGTTTCCTTTCGTTTGTTAGCCAGATCTCTTAATTTCTCATCGTCAACGGTGGAAAATCTACCTTTGTTCAGCTGATCACACTCGTGTTGTGTCTCGTTTAAGGATCATCAGGATCTTTGAGATTTTCGAAAAATTTTGCCGAGTCTAAATTCCCCAAAACGCCCCTCATCATTATAATGACCATCTTTTATCACACAATGATACCATGAGACATGAAATGGAAAAAAATGTATTTATTTTTTTGGGGGAAAAATGTTTTCAATACCTTTGTGAAGCAAACATGAAATGGAATGACAAAGAATTTCGCGAAGCGACTTTCAGAAAATAAATACTATAACAGGCCAGGAAAAAGATAAATGAAATGTCTCAACTAAGTTTTGGAGATTCTACGAGCAAAATTATCCATTTCGCCTGAAGCACATGCATGGCCGTACATACATTTTAGACTCAGCACGTGTACACAAAATGACCGCTGAAATCTCGCTATTTTTCCTTCGACGTCACAACGAAATAATAATAATTCAATAGAAAATAAACTATGGCCGATATAAAATTCAAATTTTCCACAAATATACAGTATACGTAATTTTCAGCCCATATATTGACATAGAAATCGAATTTAGCGCTTCGATTCCACGCAACTCAGAATGTGTGAGCATGCTTCTTTTCCAAACAAATTGACCCATCACATCTCATTTATATTCATACGCCTAAATAGGCATGTCGAAAATATCAAAGAAGCATCATAATTCAGTGAAATATGGTGATATTTAGTATACAAATTATTTAATTCGACAGTTTTATTGCAGAAAATCATTTTTGTCAACCTCTTTGGAGATCTGAACAATTCAGTTTACTTGACCACAACTTCAAGTAGGTCTTTCTTGTTTACCCTCAACGAAGAGATGATTCAACTTTATCCGTCACTACATTTCTTCAATTTCCATATTTTACTTCGAGAAATCCACTACATTTTTGATCAATTTTGCTCTACAGTCGTTTTTGCGAGTTGGTTCAAAGAAATAGTAATATTTTCTTGTGTTTAATTGTGTTTCCTATCTTTCTGAGACGAAATAATGTGCGCTTGATAATTTAGTGCCTTTTTGAAAATTTAAACCTGACGAAAAAATGTCAAAATCTTTCACATCCCCCTTCTTCTTAGGACAGGAAGAAGAGATTCATCATCTGAGTCTCTCATGAACTCTTCGATCTCCGCTTCTCTGGATAATTCATATCTGAAAGCACGTCTTGTTTCTCCTTTTGTTCTGTTTCTTATTGTGTAATACTCGTATGTCCCAATTAAAATAAACTAAAAGTTCCCTACTTGAATGGTATCCATTCTATTTGTTTATTCGATTGTAAAGCCAGACGAGACTTTGTCCTGCCATTTATCACCCGCCCTGTGAAATGGATTCTCCCAAGTGAAAACCTGCGCGTGTCAAGATTACGGGTGTTCTAAACCGTGCTAAATCGTCTAATAATTGCACGGTTATCAGTATGTAATAGGTGTAAGTGTTATAGAACTGTATTTTATACCGCTCAAGCCGACGCTGGATGACGTGCGGTCGTGCCATGCAAGGTGTGGATGAGATACGAATAATCATAGAAATCATTTTGGTTCTTGATATGCATTTATACACTATGCAATCAGAATATCAACCCTATCATGCGATTTCTTATCAGTACCCCAGCATCTTTTTTCATCGGTATTGGATATTGCCTTCCATTGCAATAACTCGCGTAGGCTACCGGGATCTGGCGACGGTCAGGAAACTGAAGTCAGAAGCAGTCAATGTTCATGTTGGCAAGCCTCACTCCATTCATTTCTGAATTCATTTTGACATTAATTCAGGCGTGCATACAGTGGAACACCCTGGGTGATAGTGGTGGTATCCTCGTTTCCGAAGACTCCAGACCTGAATGAATGTCATCACGCTTTACACTAATAATTTGAACAACTTGAACAAAAAATTCCTCTCGTATTTCCAGTGACCACCTGCCCCTGTGTTCAAACGCCGAAAAACGGAGGAGCTGTTATGTATGGCAATACCATTGGTGATGTGATCAGATTTTCTTGCGACGTCGGTTATAGCATGGTCGGTTTGAGTTATATACATTGTGAAGAAAACGGCGACTGGACTGATAATCCACCGCATTGTAGAGGTAAAGTTTTTAATCATTCCAATCGACCAAGCAACCATGCATATTGCGGTATATAAATGCTCTTAGTTTACTATTGTATGGAGTAATTCTAATGTATATAGAGTGTGAGTTACAATAGTCATCCACTGTCTCTGAATTGACACGTCGTGAATCATTGTTTTTTACTCAGAATCGCAATGCTATTATCGGTACTTCTGTTCAAGCAGGCCCGACGATGATTGCATGTTCGCCTTTACTAAAGCGGCTAAAACGGTTCATTGTTAACAGTCACAATATGCTTAAACTGATGTGATATCCTGATCATTGGATTAGTAAACCATCTTCAGGTTTGAAGCTCATTAGCCCGATTTTCTACAGTCAAATGCTGTTTAATGTAGCATATGAAACAGAATTTATATAATTCCTGCGAAATATGCAGTAAAATTGGGGGGGGGGGGGGTCATCACACTTTTTAAAATGACAGCAGTGTGACAGATACATGGAGCCTTTCCAGCCCTATCGTGAGTGGTGGTGGTGGGGCGGGGATTGGGGTCGAAGTGGGGAAATATTCTTGGTGATCAACTCAAGGCATTTATAAGGTTGCCTTTATTAACATCTATAGACAGCACAGAATAGAGCTGTTGGATTACGGCGTGACTGTCAGCTATATCATGTCATCGATTTAGAGAAAAAATACCAGTAACATCTTACTAGAAACATATACATGTATTCATATACGTAATCTAAATGGTCAAATATTCTTAAACGTAATCTAAATGGTCAAATGAAATGAATATCAAGTATGTATTCCGTTGGATAATTCAAGGCGGCAGCGAATGCAAAGCAGCTTTAGCTATTACTTTCCTTAGACGGTCTGAAGCTTTGAGAACCTCACATTCCCAAGAGACCGTAGCAATGATTTCTCCTCATACTTCAGTGTAGATAATCGACTGATCTTTACATCTATTCCAGACGACAAGATAATAAAGGCCGTGACTTACTCTGCTTGTACTCTGCTTGTTCCCGGACCGAACACCCATCTGTATCTAAACTACGAAAAGTTATCAAGCAACACCACTTTAACTTTTCCACATGGGACAGAATTACAAGCACGATGTAGTGATATTGGCAGGTTTGTTTTTCGCGGGCGTCAAAACTTTGCCTGTAGGGATGGAACCTGGGGTGGAGAGATACCCTACTGTATTCCGAATGAGCAAAACACAGGTAAATATGTATACGGAATTCAATTCGTTAGGTTCAGCATGTCAACCTCAGCGTATAGTGACGGTTCCTACACGACATGGACCAATCTCCCTAGTATAATCCGTGGCGTGTCCTACTCCTCCTCCTCCTCCACTTTACTCACTGCACAGCGACACCTCCTCCTCCTCCTCCTCCACTTCACTCACTGCACAGCGGGTCGCATAGGTGTGGCGCGGGATAGGCTGGGGCGATAGACCTGGGGTTTTCGCTACCTGAGATTCCATGGGCCAGGCTTTCACCCTAGAGTAGAATGGGTCGACTGTGCATGCGCGATGAGTAGTAGTATAGAAAGGGCACGCGACCTCCCTATCCCTATAGGTGTGGCGCGGGATAGGGTGGGCCGAGAGACCTGGGGTTTTCGCTACCTGAGATTCCATGGGCCAGGCTTGCACCCTACAGTAGAATGGGTCGACTGCGCATGCGCGATGAGTAGTGCGCGATGAGTAGTATAGAAAGGGCACACGATCTTTCTATCCCTATAAACTAACCCATGGGGGTGAATGAACCCATGGGGGTGAATGAGCCATGAGGTGAAATCCGTGGCGTATGAGGGTCGGCTCATGTGGGTTTCACTTCTTAAGGGTCGGCTCATGTGGGTTTCACTTCTTAATCCGTGGCGTATGAGGGTCGGTTCAGATCCCTTGGGGTAGGGACATGCCCCTGAGGGCAGTGGGTGGGTTCAATGAAAGCTCGTACATATAATCAGACAAAATTAATAGATGTAGAGCATGAAGATGAGCTCATTTATGAAGGCTTCATTTTGCTATCCCCGGCTCCAAGATGAATTAGTCAATAATTGCATAAAGCGAAGACTACTAAGCCGTTACGAGCTAATGCAGAACATTTCGATTAAACATCATGTGTACACGGAACATATTTAACAAGTGAACAACATGATGTATGCCATGATCAGGGAGAATGGGTGATAACAAACACGCTGCATAAGATTAGTTTTCTTTAACATCGGTAAAAAATAGAAACAGAAACAACCGAAAAACTATTTCATGGTGAAGGTTTTTTAGTTATGTGCCGATTATTCACACGTGTAAAAGGGGCCTGTCCGGGACAAATCTGATTAACAATATCTAGAAAACAATATAAGAGATTAACTTAGATGAGTATGGCGTGATATGATGTGTGTTTTCAGGTAACTTTACGCCCACTGTGGCCTTTGAGATAACGATTGGTCAAAGCGTCATAACTCCGGATGGTCAGCTGGCTATCAGACCTGGATCCAAAGTTGTTTTCACGTGCCACTATAACAACACGGATGATTGGTTCCTATACTGGGTGAACGAACACCGGAACTCTTATCCTACCCAGGAAACCAACAACAGCACACTGCAGCTGACGATTAAGAATATTTCAGAATCGGATTCCGGGGAATTCTCTTGCTACAATTTAGACAAAGTTGGGAGAACAGCAATATCCGTTGTCGTTGAAGGTTTGGATGCTTCTTATTTGTATTTTTGATCAGGATGGCCTAAAACATCAAAGTGTTTACTGACAATTTCTACACTTGCACTTCCGCTTTTTCAAACACATATTTGCTTGCATTCACTAACCATTTTCACAAAACCTCAGCCTTCTATATGCCAATAAAGAAAATAGCCTGCATATATATAACTTATATTTGTTGCGTTTACTCTGTGGGCCCTGAATATTCTTACTAGTTTAAACGGATTTCGGGGTGGATATAATTTCTGATATTGGAAATCGGAAATGGTCAATATTTCGGTTACTGGCATCTGGGAGTGGCTTCAAACATTTTCTGATGATCCGGCAATAGACTCTCCCATCGACCTTTCCCTATCTTCCGATTGAATATTGTAATATTATTGTAATTTTCAAGACTGGAAGTGTTCTCAAACGGTACTTTTATCGCACAACGTTATTCTGGAGGGAGAAGACAATAAGCTTGGCGGGAAAGCAGTATTTCGGTGCTCGGAGGGATACAATATGGAAGGTTCGAACCAAAGCACCTGCATGCCTGGCGGGAAATGGTACCCAAAACCACCAGTGTGTAAAGGTAAATCTGTCCCCACATCAGCATTATATAACATTGTTGCTCCACGTACTTGGCCATTGCAGCTTTTCGGAAGATTTAGTTCCGAAGATTTAGCAATAGGCGAATGTTTGATCCCGAATAGAAACAGTGGGCCAAGGATATAATCTGTTTCACCATACAGGAATCTGAAAACATGCCAAGTGCTCATAGCTCAATCCTTTCTATATTTCGCAATCTCAGACAACAAACTTTTTGTGGGCACGTTGTCAATCTGATTATAATACTCACGATTTAGCCCATCGTAAATGCGAATTCTCTTTGTTGACACGAGATCGGAGTGGCGCCAATCAAGCTTACAGCCTTCCGTTTGTGTATGTTTGCAGGTATCACGTGTCCGTGTGTGGAACCTGGACCCAGGTTAATCATGAGAACCATACGAAGTGAGAGTTTTCATCACGTCTACTTCTCCTGCCTCCCTGGCTACCAACTATACGGTGCCAGTGATATCGTTTGCAATTCGAACGGATCTTGGAGCGATGCCATTCCAACATGTCATGGCAAGTTAGCCAAGTTGTCATTTGTGTGTCTAGTTAAATTAGGCGTTTCTATCTTATTTTCCGACCAGGCCTTCGTTTTTGTAGGAAATTAACACAAGATCGATATTGCCTTCAGTAGGTGTAGGCTGACCACCTGAATCCAATTTTCAGTTCAAAGCAATTACGAATTTGACTGAACAACCTGAAAACTACAGCCAGTTATCAAGTCTTATGATTTTTCTTGCAGGACTAGACTGTGGTGACCCACCCGGTTTTAATGAAGGAAGACTGGTCGGCAACAGAACCACCCTTGGAGCTGTGTTCAATTTCCGGTATCCTCTACATTTCTTCCTCTACATTGATAAATAGCCTAATTGGCTCTATGGACTACGTCATTAAAACGAAATCGATCAGTGACATTGATCGTTGATCTTTTGACCTCAATCTTGGTAGCCGTCATCGCTTCCCATCAATGCAAATGTGATTTTCCATGGTTCCCTGGTTGTATTTATATTCCCAATGGCCTTGACCTTTGACATTTCGACATCATTATGTTTCTTTATTGCCATAAGAGTGAGGAATTCCTCAAGTTTGATGAAAATCCTCATCCTTGGACTGCAGTAATAGCACGGACAATATTTTTAATAATTTCCTGTCTGAGAGGGAGCACCGTGACATTGACCTTTGACGCATTTGACCATTGATAATTTTAGTACCTGGCTCTCACTGATGTATCCACTGAATCAAACCTTGAATTGTCACGTTTTCCTTATTATTATGCCACTTTGACATTGGCCTGTGACCGCAGTTTTGGTTCGCGAGATTTATGTGACCCCTTAGTTATTCTGTTGAAATTTGAGAGAAATCGGTCAATTTGTTGAAAAGTCAAGAAACTAAATAACGAAAGTGGAAAGAAGAAGAAGAAGAATGAGAACGTGTGCCAGCTGTATCTGACGTAGTCCAAACACTATTATCTCAATACTGATTTAATCTCTACAGATTTCTATACCAAATATTATATATGGGTTACATGGGTGTAGAATACGGTACTATATGTACTCACAGTTGCATGTCCCATCATCTGACAGGTGTTCCAATGGCGTTATCCCCGAAGGTTATCCCCACTTCACAAGATGTCAGGCGGACGGTACCTGGTCCAATCCTGCTCCAGCATGCCTCGGTAAGAGTCGATGGTGTTTGATTGTTCTGTTAAGGCACATCATCATGTTGGCTCCTCGATAGCTGCAAAATGTAGCTCTCTTTTTGAAGCCAGTAGGCTGAGATTCCATTTCATGTAAAGAGAGTCCTGTATATTAGAACAGTATCATCTTAATAAACAATTGTTTTTGGTCCAAAAACTATATTCAACAGTATCAATGTCGTAGCCTGTATTCCGTTTCCAATACCACTACCACCATATGATCTACAAAGGGTTGCGACAATGATCCATGGTTGTGATGCCGACAAATTACATATGCCGACTCACTCACCTGTAACTCCCACCCTCTGTGTTTCGGAAGACGTTTGCGTGATACATTTAGCTGAAGGTTACTTGCGCCTAATATCTTTCTAGGGCCTATAATATCACAAAAGATGCGTAGTTACGTTTACATACGAAAAATTCCCTTGGGTGTTACGTTAGTAAAGCCAAAAATCAATTGCTTTTATTCTGAACGAAAAATTGTGTCGTTTGGATTGTTAACGGCAGAAGTGACGTAAAACAGCGTCAACTAATGTTTGAAATCGGGTTCTGGTCTATTTTTGGCCTTTCGTATACATTTTAGTATGGATTTTGAATATACGATAGATAAAATATGACATCTCAAACCACAACGAATCTATTATTTCAAAGTCACCACATCCCGCACTTCCAACTATCACAACGCTTCTGGCTCAAAACCCATTCGTAGCAAGTCATATATTATTCACGAGTGAGAAGAGTCAGGTGACCAAGCTCATAACAGCCAATGGCAAGGCCGTTCGTATCTCTCATCGGCAATACACAACATTCCCGACAGTTCGGCCTATTCAGTCGAAGTCATATCGCCTCGCGCATTAATGGTGTGAGGATTTTACAGCTCTCTAACGTGAAAAGTACAAGCTTCCCTTCAGAGCGTGAATAATTGTCAATCAAAATATCTTCGTCCGGAAGTTCGTGGGTTGTTAGCAACCACCTCGCTGGGGGTCTAATAACACCCCAGCCACCAGTCAGATTTTTGGACCGGATTCGGGGCCTTCGCGCACATCGCCGGAAGTGACATCATATATAGTAAAATAGATGTTTAACGAAAATTTTGATTACTTTTCAAGTCTGCATAATACCTCCGTTGACCTAGCGTTAAAAAAGAATTATCTGGAGATAATTTTCCCTGTTTATCTGGACAGAGCATATGAAAAGTAGTTCGCCCATGTGCAACACTAAAGGAGTCGTTTGGTCGGATTCAAACTGAAGCGTGCGTTGGTTGGTTTCCCCTATACGTCATAGCAACGTAGTAAAGGTCAACTTCCGCTATTGGAGGCAGGGATGTTATTGGAGCCTGCGAAATGGAGCATGCGCTGTGGGGAGGTTGGGTTGTTAGGAGCTTGTTCTCTCCATCCCGTGCTCGTCAACTGTCGTCGAGTATGGTGCTTGTTCTCGATGATAGCGTCTGTGTGTCATACGAACGTCACACATTTGATCCGTGATCCGCCGCACCTGAGACACACCACATACGATAGGAGGTATTTCCGCTCACATAGTCCTCGTTGTATTCTCCCTTATCAGGAGATAAAATATATATCTAACTGAATTGAATATTGCTTTGAGTCTACCTCCGAAGGATCTTGTCTATTTGAGGTGTTTCACCTCAAGCTGATCTCCATGAAAACGGAAGTCATACACTGACATGCGCTGCCGGAGATAGGCTTCCAACATGGAAACCAATATGGACTCCTACCAGTGCGGGTCGAGATGCTATATCCCACATTATAGTACGAGACCGTGCCGAGTGAACCAACAAGGGCAGGTCCGCGTAGTCCAAGTGATCACGCGATAACCTGTTATCCAGGAACATCTAGAAATACCCTTACGGGGCTTATTTTCAGCAACAGCTTCTACCAATGAGCCAGCTTAGTGCATCGCTATCACCTAGGTCACAATGCGTCTAAATATATAAGCGTAAATTCTCCTCTCATTATACAGGACAAAATGGAAAATACTATAATATCATCGACGTAGACAATAATTGTTTTCGATATTTCTTTTTCTTTCTCAGAGATGCGATGTAACCAGTCGGATGTCGAATGTTTTTATATGAATTGCACCGATCATGCACACTTTGTTATACCACGTGACGAGAAGTACCGCCACTGGGATTGCTGTGCTGGTTCTCTGTTTGATATGCGAGAGTCGTACTGCCGTTCCATGTCCGGATTACATCCATGCTCTTCTGGATATAGTTGTGAAAATGGAAATTGTGTGCCGAACGGCTTAGTCTGTGATGGGTATAACGACTGTTCAGACGGTACTGATGAGCGGGGATGTAGTCCGTGTGACGGTACAAAGTTTAAATGCCATAGTGGCCAATGTGTGGATTTCAGTTATGTAAGTATTCCTCAGCAAAAACTAACAGGGAGAAGTTCAGGGATAGCAAGATATTGGTTATATCTATTGGCTATACAAATGGGGTTTTTTATAGGTCCCCAGTCAGATCATGGTTAGATGCCTTGATAGTAATAAGAGATAATAACAATGCTAATCCTGGTGAGATCATGACGCTACAGTATAATTCACGCATGTATGTTGAATGTTAAAGATTCAGTGAGCAGTGGGCTATCTGGGTTTTTTTCTAATTTTAAATTTGTATTTATCCAAGGAAACCGCAATCGATTCGACATACCACTGATCAACTGATCGTACCACTGAAACAACTATTTTGTTTCAGTTGAGGGCTATCTATTTTGGAAAATGTTGTGATCCCCCCCCCCCGCGCCGAGTGACCTAATGCATCACGACTGTCTTTTGAAAATCCAAATTTGACTACCGGTATCGATACTAGATATGGTCTTATATATAAGTATAGATATATATATATATATATATATAAGTAAGTCGGCTTATATATTTCCCTTATATCAAGAGGCTTATATTTTGATGTGTACCTCATATTTCCTATCAAATTACGATTGAACAAATCAAACCTTGTTGTTCGGGATATACCCTCTGTAGGTGTGTGACCAGAAAAAGGACTGTCATGATGGGTCAGACGAAGCCCACTGTTCCCGTGGCTTACGTCTGAGAGATCGTGCGGAACCCGGCTGGTGCAGGAGAGACCAGTTCACCTGCCCGTCAGATCGAGGCTGCATTCCCTTGAGCAAAGTTTGTGACGGACAACCAGATTGTGACGGGGGATACGATGAGGAAACTTGTGGAGGTAAACAAACACCACCATTTCACCGGTACTCTTGTTGGATGCAATAGGGAATTTCTATTTAATTCAACCATCGCACCTTTGTCCAATATATGTTCAGCAGCTCCTTGGTTGTCTGTATGGTCTTCAAGATTTTTCTATAAGCCAATGAAAATATCCGAATGTTTGAATATTGGAAGCTATTCCTTGATGCACTGGACTGTCTACAAAATCCACACGGCGGTCAGGCATCCAATACTCGTGCCGTCGTCTTCGAAAAATATATTCTGTGCCAGAATTAATTACCAGTACAAGATATTTTTTCCGATGTCGATTGCTGCAAAATCATATGTATACTATTACAATAGTGGCAGTTAGTTTAGACATATGCATTAAAGTCCCCACTCTTATATATAGTAAATCAAAGGAGCATATCTCAAGAAAAAGGAATTCCCAATACTTCCCCTCAATGATATCGAAAAGAATTATCGCAGAGGTTACTGTGTCTGTGTGTCGACATCGGGCCTTACAGAATAGTCTTTTGTGTTAAATGCCGTCATTTTCATCTGACGACGATACAGCTCACCAATCCCCAGTGTACGATTTGTCACAGCGAAACAGCTCACCAATTACCAGTATACGAGTTGTCCGAGCATTTCCATCATAGCTCTAGATTTGTATCTAATACCGCTTATGCCGGTGCTAGGGACCGTGTGGTCATATCATTCAAGTTGCCACATGAACAGGTACAATAGAAGCGTACCTGAGATACAACACATATCACGAATCATTAGATTCTTCGTATGTGCTTTAGAATAGGTTAACCGGAAAACTATACTGTAAAGTCATGTGGCTCTGTCAGTATGTCGGCACCTCTTCCCACTTCCCTTATATGTGTTGTAATTTTGACCTGTATATGGCGAGATTCTGCTGGTAGACGTTTCGTCCCCGAGGCCCGCCCCCTGTACAGACCTTTTGGTCTTTGATATATGTTGGCATTTGTGGGAAGTTGATGCTGGGTCGACATCGAGCCTTACAGAATAGTCTTTTGTGTTAAATGCCGTCATTTTCATCTGACGACGATACCGCTCACCAATCCCCAGTGTACGTGTTGTCACAGCGAAACAGCTCACCAATTATCAATATACGAGTTGTCCGAGCATTTCCATCATAGCTCTAGATTTGTATCTAATACCGCTTATGCCGGTGCTAGGGGTCGTGTGGTCATATCATTCAAGTTGCCACATGGACAGGTACAATAAAAGCGCACCTGAGATACAACACATATCACGAATCATTAAATTCTTGGTATGTGATTTAGAATAGGTTAACCGCAAGACTATACTGTAAAGTCATGTGGCTCTGTCGGTATGTCGACACCTCTTCCCACTTCCCTTATATGTGTTGTTATCTTCGGTGTGGAGCTGACGATTTGGGTGTATTATCACGGCGACGCGTTCTCATTGCCACAATCAGTCGAAAATGGTCGATATACTTGTTTGAAATTTGGTCTAGTTAATTCGATAATAATCAAAATAATTTTATCTGAAACAAATGCATTATAGCAGTATTTCGCTCAAGAGGATGAATAATATTCAATCACGGCCATCGGTTCCCTCGTCTTTCCTACGGAAGCGTATTAGTGCCAGTATGAAAAAAAAATTCCCGAGATTTATCTCCTAATTAGGACTTATTATCTCCTAATTAGGAGAAAATTATCTCCTAATTAGGACATATTATCTCCTAATTAGGACTTATTATCTCCTAATTAGGAGATAATTGTCTCCTAATTAGGACATATTATCTCCTAATTAGGACTTATTATCTCCTAATTAGGAGATAATTGTCTCCTAATTAGGAGATAATAAGTCCTAATTAGGAGATAAATCTCGGAAATTTTTTTTGTCACACTGGCACTAATACGCTTACGGAAGCGTATTAGTGCCAGTGTGAAAAAAAAAATTCCGAGATTTATCTCCTAATTAGGACATAATATCTCCTAATTAGGAGATAATTATCTCCTAATTAGGACATATTATCTCCTAATTAGGACTTATTATCTCCTAATTAGGAGATAATTATCTCCTAATTAGGAGATAATTATCTCCTAATTAGGACTTATCATCTCCTAATTAGGAGATAATTATCTCCTAATTAGGAGATATTATGTCCTAATTAGGAGATAAATCTCGGAATTTTTTTTTTCACACTGGCACTAATACGCTTCCGTACTTTCCACGGTCTCCGATGCTGGTGTTAAACCTAAAAGACTTGCCAATCATCTGATAGACAGTTTACCTGTACAAAGTATATCAGTTACCGTATTTTGTTGAATCCCAAAATTCGAATGATATCGTTTCGAAGAATCGAGAAATATCTGAAAACTAGACTACGAATGGCTGCGAATATAATATACCATATTCGATTAATGGGCAGTAGGCATATATTACCGTCGCCGTTATTTTACGGGCAAAAGAATTGGCAGCTTGACGCCGGAGATTTGACATGTAATTTTACAGAGCCTTTGTGTATAACAGTGTTGGCATAACAGTTTGATGAAAACAAGCTTGTGATAGCGGCTTTGATATTATACAAGGCGACATGGTTGTGTCGTCGAAAAATATCAATAACTGGCAATAACTCTGCTATGGAGTAAGAAAAATGTTGTAGGCCTAATTATTCCAGTCACGATATGATTCTTAATGACAAGAATTCCATGACGGTTGCATTACTCAGCGCTCAAATGTTCGGGAGAAAAATAATAATAATATGTTATGAAACTGTTTAGGCCGCCTAGAAACGTAGTTATGATTATCTAACATTATCTGTTTTATTTTCAGATGTGTACTGTAACACGAGAGTTGAGAAGTGCAGAACAGTGAATTGTCCCGATGGAGATCTCGCGTTTGTTCCCGTTAGAACTAGATATGCCGAGTGGGGTTGTTGCAGAGAGGTTCTCTATAGTCGAAAATTAAACTTCTGTTCAGCTAGGGGAGTTTATCCCTGTCCGGTAAACTCCTTCCGCTGTCATAATGGGAACTGTGTTCCGCCGTTTTGGCGATGCGACAGTGAGAACGACTGTTCAGACGGCTCTGACGAGCAGGGTTGTTTCGGATGTCCGACGGGCGAATATAACTGTGGTGACCGACAATGTGTCCACTTGAGCCGCGTATGTGACAAGACCAAAGACTGCTACAACGGCATGGACGAGTGTCATTGCGGGCGTTCGGATGGCACGTGGTGCGGTGGAAGGCAGTATCGCTGTGAGAATGATAAATGTATTCCCCGAGAACACGTCTGTAACCACATAAACGATTGCGGGGATGGCTCGGACGAGGTGAAATGTACACCCGACTAAATTAGAGTGAAACAAATTGTGAAAGAGTACACCGGTCCAAAGAAGCACGGCATTGAAAAAGTTATACCTACTTTAAATGACAAGTAGAACAGTTAGCATTAGACTACATCAGTAAGCCTATTTGTCTTCCATCAACCAAGGGCTCCTACCAGAGAAGTTTGTCACATGATCAAGCACGGATTACGTTAAATCGATGAGCTAGACTCCAAGCAAATCTTGAAAAGGAGCGGCATCGATTTTCGTGGACTGAACGGTTCGATCTATTGGCTAGAATAAGATTAATAATATAATATAGGCATGCAATGTTTTCTCTATTAATCCAACGACTAGTTGTATATATATTCCTCGTCAATATATTTCTACAACAACAAAAATACATTGTATTGCTATCCAATCATCTTGAATGAAAGTTCTCTCAGCTCGTAACTTTTTAAGCGTACATGAAGGTATGACAAAAAGGTACGCTCCTATACAGCTTGTGTCCCGACATCCCTACTATCCTTGTTTCCTATATTTTCACATCTTCCGTAGATTCCTTCCTCCGCCATACACCGAAGTGTCCCAGAAGTGCATGGGAAGAAAAGCTTCCATTAATTGTATCATTTAGAAGTCAACCGATCGATGCCTTCCCTAGGGCGTTGTCCGTCAATTGTAAGGCGCCAGGAAGGGGAACTGAGAGAAAGACAACGGTTCAGAAAGAGGACTATTTTTCTAAGATTATAGGTCAGAAAGCAGTAATTATTTTCCCTATCCCTCATAATGTTAAATGACAAGATTTCCTTAAAAGAAACCTACTGAAACTAGAATAATAATTCCCTCTCATTCAGTTCGATCAAAATAGACTGCAACCAGTCTTAATTTCACTGAAACAAGGCCCAGGTTGCCCGATTTCATTACTTCAGGGTTTGAGATAATATATTTCTCAATTCGTCCATATCCCATTACCCAGTTCGCGTGTTATCCATTTGGAGGTGTTTTGTAGCCCGTTACCCAATTCGACTGTCACCCATTACCCATTACCTAGTTCGCCTCTGTCACGCATTTCCAAATTTGACCATCTCCTGTTACCCAGTTGGCTTACTATCAATTTGGAGGTGTTCTGTAGCCCGTTACCCAATTCGACTGTCACCAATTACCTATTACCCAGTTCACCTCTGTCTGTATTGTCTGTGACCGTTTAGCCGATCTGTATCTTACGAAAGCCGAGAGGGGACTTCTGACTTCCGACTTCCGACTTCTGACTTCTGACTTCCGACTTCTGACTTCCGACTTCTGACTTCCGACTTCCGACTTCTGACTTCTGACTTCTGACTTCCGACTTCAGACTTAGGATTTTTTTTCTTTTATAATGCATTACATCTTACACATGTAAATTATGAAGCATGGAATAACACAGTATCATTATTATGACATATTCTACTTAAAAACCTGCTTGCATGTACTTATAATAATCAGATAATCATTGAAGTTTATCTTGAGCTATGTTCTGATTATTAAAATGCGATTTCTAATGTAAATAGAAATGCCCTATGTCAAAAGTTAAAGGCGCCTCAATTACATAATATAATTGCACAATTTGATACCTTACGAATAATCACATTTAATGCGCCCTTTCCACATTAATCGTTGGACAATGCTGTCTTGTCCCAGTGGCGGCGAAAGGTGCACAGCACGTGGACCTCCGTGTGATCTCCGGTTCGTTCTCATGATCCCTCCCTTATGTTTATAATATGGAGCGGGTTTTTCATGTATTGATAACTGATGTAAATATGATAATATGAATGGATCAAATATCCCAATACAGGACTAATAATCTTACATTTATGATAATTTTGACAACTTCAGGTCGAAAATATACCAGTCATTATCCATTAAAATATATTCTGGGTTAACCCTATCTGGCCTGTGCTTTTTGGGATCTGTCCAGGGGGCGGGGGGGGGGCATTTCGCCCCCCCCCCCACACTCCGAAAATATTTTTAAAAAATGTGGTAAGGTAATGTAAAGCATTATCGAATAATATAGTATGATAATTTACGCATCAATGCGACAAGGAGATGTCAATATATTTATCGATTATTCAAATATTATTTACGATTTTCTGCTTTCCTAGGACACACAAAATAACTAAACCTAATTTTGTCAAGCCCAAGCCAAATCATATCATAAGATCGTACCATTACTTCCAAATATAATTAACAAATAATATAAATATTGTTTGTTTCAAGGCATTTTAATTCTCTCCCCTCCCTTCTCCAAAACTCTTCATAATTTTGATCACTTAAAGGGAAACTTAAATGGAAAATTAAAACTTCTGTGGGGGAGATATTTTGTTGCCATATATTTCTGAAATTGCCCCCATTGTTCTCAATTTTTATTTTATTTTTTCATTTTTTTTGCTTGTAAATATTTCCCCTGGTTGATGAGAAACTTTCTGGAACTGGTAAAAATTTGATATGCAAATGAGGTATTGGTGAGTTAATTAGATAGACAAATAAGGATATTTAGGATTCTGATATCTTTGCAGTCCATGAACTTGTTTAAGGAGGTGTGTTAGTTGAAATGAATTTTTAATAAATATGAAACGCATAGACCTTTGTTACTCCATATTCTTTAATAAGATATCATAACCCATGCAATTTTAAAATAAAGCCCTTTGTAACCTGTTGATATGAGAACCGTATTTCTATAAATGCTTAGAACTTTTTAGAACTAGTTTTCATGATGCTATAAATAAGCAATATTACAAATAATGAGATTAGACTTATAATAGATTTGTGACAATTCCAGTATAATCTAGCTCATTATCTTGAGTATTTCGTGACATCACCAAATATCATTTGCAATAAATTCCATCAATAGCAGATTTAAACTTCAAACGCAATGTCTCTGTAACCGTGGCCTAAAACTGGACCTAGAACATTGGGGTTCCCTTTTAAATTGCCGATACTAGTAATCAGAAAGATCAAAGCACAAAGTCACAGACGGAAATATAGGCATTATTATCATGTATGTAAAGGTAAAGTTGCAAGGGGTGAATGGATGTACAAAATTCTGAAAAAGTCAGAAGTCAGAAGTCGGAAGTCGGAAGTCAGAAGTCAGAAGTCAGAAGTCGGAAGTCAGAAGTCAGAAGTCGGAAGTCAGAAGTCAGAAGTCGGAAGTCAGAAGTCGGAAGTCAAAATCAAAATAATCAAGTTTTGGAGAAGGGAGGAGAGAGAACTAAAATGCCTTGATACAAACAATATTTATCTTATTTGTTAATTATATTTGGGAGTAATGGTACGATCTCGTGATATGATTTGGCTTGGGCTTGACAAAATTAGGTTTAGTTTTTTTGTGTCAGAAAATCGTAAATAATATTTGAATAATCGATGAATATAATGGCATCGCCTTGTCGCATTGATGCGTAAATTATCATACTATGTTATTCGACCATGCTTTGGAAGTAATTGTGATCAGTTGAATAGAATTTAAAATATTTACGGGGGGGAGGGGGGAGGAATGCCCCCTTGGACAGATCCCAAAAAGCCCAGGCCAGATAGGGTTAACCCAGAATATATTTTAAGTGTTAATGACTGGTATATTTTCGACCTGAATTTGTCAAAATTATCATAAATGTAAGCTTATTAGTCCTGTATTGGGATATTTGATCCATGCATCTTATCATATTTACATCAGTTATCAATACATGAAAAATCCGCTCCGTTTTATAAACAAAAGAGAGGGATCATGAGAACGAACCGGAGATCATGCGGTGATCCACGTGCTGTGCACCTGTCGCCGCCACTGAGACAAGACAGCATTATCCGACGATTAATGTGGAAAGGGCGCATTAAATGTGATTATTCGTAATGTATCAATTTGTGCAATTATATTATGTAATTGAGACGCCTTTGACTTGTGACATAGGGTATTTCGATTTACATTAGAAGTTATCCCATTTTAATAATCAGAACATAACTCAAGATAAAATTCAATGGTTATCTGATTATTATAAGTACATGCAAGCAGGTTTTTAAGCACAATATTCCATAATAATGGTGTTGTGTTATTCCATGCTTCATAATTTAAGACGTAATGCATTATAAATGGAAAATATCCTAAGTCTGAAGTCGGAAGTCAGAAGTCAGAAGTCGGAAGTCAGAAGTCGGAAATCAGAAGTCAGAAGTCAGAAGTCGGAAGTCGGAAGTCAGAAGTCCTTTCTCGGCTTTCGTAGATTTGCTCTGATGGGGATTCGTATCTTAGAGAAAGGGCACTATTATCTATACGGTAGCCCTCATTCCGCCTTTGTATGCGGATGTAGGCTGACAGGTCAACATTATGAATAAATTATCCATAATGGTACATCAGTACGGATTACGTTGTTTTCAGGGTAGGCGTACGTGGATATCTAGACTAGAACAACACTACATGCACAGTGTCATAGCCTGGAGAAGGTATCTTCCAGATATTCCGTGCCAGGATTTGATCCTCAGAGTAAAGATGGCCAGTAAAGGATACATACAAAGTTATTTTTCTAAAGGTCAGTTTTCGCCCTGATGGGGTTCACCTCGCGAAGCACGGTTATACTATCCAGGTCATAGTCTTCTTGCCGCCTTAATCCGCTGATGTGAGTATCTACATGTAGGTATATATATGTGATCAAGAGGCCCAAAAGCTGATTTTATTGAGCGTAAATGAAGACACATTTCTATCACGAAGTTACAAATTAACCGAATCTAATGATGAGATAGGTCCCGTTGCGTTAAGGACATTTCACATTACCTATTTCGCTCCAGTTTGATTTTCGCTACGGTCCATGCCTTAATCATCCCGGTCCTGAATGCTTCATTTTCCCAGGAAAGCAGATCGCTTAGCCACACGCTGGTACAAAATAACAGAAAATATAGGTTGATCTCCCAACCTACAATTCGGCTCGATTGATGGAGCATCAGTAGCAAGGATATAATCTTAAGAAGCCAAGTAAACACGTACATCATGAAAACGCCCACCCGTCTTCCATTCCGCGCACAGTTGAATTTTTTTCTGGCGGTTTCGCTTCTCCGGTCGATATTCGAATTGGCAACTTGTCGGCCATGTCTGCAAGCAAAGCACGTAGTTCGTCCAAAGAATGTAAATCCAATAAGAGAGAACAGACAAAAGAAGCCATATATTGTGATAAATATAAAATATCTAGGGTAATAGGACCACCCACAGATTCTCTGTGTTGTGAGGGTCCCAACTTCCGGTCGTAATATAAATACCGCCATTGGAGTAACAGTATACAATGTAACAAATGCCCAGCCGCCTAACAAAACGAATACAATCCGTTTTGTGCTGACGGAATGACGCGGGTGTTCTAAAAGTATCCACAAAAAGATTCCGATGAAGAAACGAGCGACATTGTATCCGAGAATAACAAAGAGCTGAAGACCGAGTCCGATATAACACCGAGATACTCCATTCATTGTCCTATCACAGTTTGATCCGAGGAGAATCTGCTGGATAGGTACCATCAATATCCCGAGGAGTATGCCGCCAATGTTCCAATTTATGGCAAATATCTTCATAAGTTTGCCGGCTTCTGAGAAACTATAGGACATATAATTAAAGTGTTGTGATGATCGATGTAAGCCAAATAAAATCAATTTAAGGAGGATTTTACTCTGTGCTGTGAGTCGAGTATACAGATTCTTTGAGTGAATGAATATGAATATGCAAGGCATACTTTACGTTTTGTGAACGTGAGAAATTCCAGAAATATAGTCATTATTTCAAGCTGTGGAAAACCCTGTCTTTTTGTATTTTTCTATCTGATTCAGATATCAAGGCAATGAGAAATCAATTACCTGTTTAATCTGTGATTGTAGCAGTAATTTTAACAATAATCTCATCCCAGTGCACAAAACGATGCCTTAGCAACTGTTTTAAAAATCTGTGATTTGTAATTTTTATACGGTCCCCAGGTGACGTCACATTTACCCATGAATACATTTTCTGATATCACGTTGTAAAACTATTATTTCAGACCAATGTACAGAAAGAATTTAATGAATTCGTTCATTTTTAACAAAAACATCAATGATCTCGTATCTCAACCCTATAATTTTGAAAAAGATCAACTATCCCTCCCCCCGACCTTTGAATGGGGATAACTCGGCAACCAATCGCTTTTCAGCTTGGCACAATATCAGAAAATGACCGCAAGGTATCCTTCTTTCAGTGTGCGAAGTCTCTTGCTGGTATCAAAAAATGAACAATTCCATCGATATTTGGAGCTATGCCGCTGGACTAGTGGCACAGAGAAGAAACATATTATTAACAACCAATAAAACCGAGAGAATAATATGCGAAGTCGTCAACCAGTAAAATGCTCCAACATCCGTCTCTTGAGTATTGCGGTGGCCAGCATTACCGAAACTAGCAGTACTGTTGTTTGTCATAATTGGGTACGATGATCGAGATCTGCTGTCCAAAGCTCCGAT
This sequence comes from Hanleya hanleyi, assembly GCA_036873755.1. Lineage (NCBI taxonomy): Eukaryota > Metazoa > Mollusca > Polyplacophora > Lepidopleurida > Hanleyidae > Hanleya > Hanleya hanleyi. The sequence continues at coordinate 75,030 of JAVTVY010020429.1, forward strand.
ATTTGGAAGGGATCGAGCTACCAAAGAGATCTCGAACAAGTATTTCGACAGTTTACCTAATACACTTTCCCTATTTGCATTGTACTTCCTGAAAACCCATTTTGAACCCCGCAATACAGAGCGTACCTCTTAGACAAGATGTCCGGAACCCATTCTTTCAACCTGTTCGTTGAACAATGCAAGAACACAACGTTTTCAGTGTGTTCTCTGTTGATTATTTCGGATATGTCGACGGCTATGATATTTGTTCAAGGACGGAATCATAATCTACAAGAATCGATATTAAATACTGACATGTATTTGCGTTGCTGTTCGTCAGTTGGTGCCTTAACAGGAACGATGTTTTTTGTCCCCCGCCGCAACGCGGCCGGGGACTTTAAAATGGTTCTTGCTTCTTTGTGTCCATGGAAGTCCCTGGACGTCCGTGCATGTCTGTTCGAATTTTCCGCCAGCGATAACTTCCTAACGCTGTGTTGGATTGTTCCGAAATTCGGCATACGCATTCCTTGCGACAAGACGCGAGTCGGTATTGCATTTCAGCAACATCTGCCTGAAGGTGGCGCCACTGGGTCAAAATGGGTCTTGCTTCTTTGTGTCCGTGGACGCCTGTTAAATTTTTTCGCAAGTGATAACGTCCAAACGCTTTGTCGGATTCTCCCGAAATTCGGCATACGCATATCTTGCGACAAGACGCTGGTTGCTACTGCATTTCAGCAACATCTGCCTGAAGGTGGCGCCACTAAGTTTCGCTTCTTCGTGTCCGTTCCAGTTAAAATGAGTCTTGCTCTCTTTGTGTCTGTGGATGTCTGTTCAAATTCTTCACAGGCGATAACTCCCAAAAGCTTTGTCGGATTCCTTCGAAATTTAGCATATACAGTCCTTGTGACCAGACATGGGTTGGTATTAAATTCCACCTAAAGGTGGCGCCACTGGGTCTTGTTCCAATCTTCTGTGCTTGTCTGGTTTTCATTCAAATTCTTCACAAGCGATAACTTCCAAATGCTTTGTCTAATTAGGCATCTCTAGGGATGCTTATGCGTTTGTCATTTTTTCTTCTTTCTTGCGCTTCTCGCTGTTAGTTTTGAATTTCATGTCGCTTTAAATGAAGGACACCATTTTCTTAAATTTGCTGTCCAGTGCTTCTATTCCACATCATATGATTTACACTAAAGCTTTTGAAGGAACCATATTTGATTTCAGAAGTATGATATGAAATAACTGGAGGGGGAATCCCCGCAGTACCGAACCCGTGTTAGTTTTGAATTTCATGTGGCCTTAAATGAAAGACAACATTTCCTTCAATTTTGATATGAAATCATTCTATTCCACATCATATGATTTACCTTAAAGCTTTTGCATGAACCATATTTTATTTCAGAAGTATAATATGAAATAACTGGAGGGGAAAATCCCCGCAGTACCGAACCCCTGGTTTTTTAATTTCGTGTCATCTTAAATGAAGGACAACATTTCTTTCAATTTTGCTATCAAATAATTGTATTCCACATCATATGATTTACCCTAAAGCTTCTGCACGAACCATTTGTGTCCACACGTGTAACTTACTATATTAATTACAACTGAGTTCCTAAAGCTTTCGCACGAACCATATTTTATTTCAGATGTTTAACATGAAATACCTAACCGTTATGTTTTTTTAAATTTCGTGTCATCTTAAATGAAGGACAACGTTTCCTTCAATTTTGCTATCAAATAATTGTATCTCACATCATATGATTTACCCTAAAGCTTCTGCACGAACCATTTGTGTCCATACGTGTAACTTATTATATTAATTACAACTGAGTTCCTAAAGTTTGGGTGCACACTGTGCATATGATCATTTTCCTGAATTGAATTCCACCTTGTGGTTTTTCGGACCGACAGATGATGGCATGCAGTTGTCAGTGTGGTTGTTTCATGTACAGGGAGCTTTCTATGGCTTTCATGTCAGCACACCTACCACTACCCTCGAGCCGCACCCTCTATCTCCCAAACTAGCCCTCGCCCGACCCTCATATATTGTGTTTGAGCACATATATCTCCAATATATTTTGGCAGAAGCTGAAATTTGTGTGGTGTCTGCAATATTGGGATAATATTGGGATAACTGCAACCCCAAAAGGTTTCAATTTATCAGGCATAGACCCATGCTTTTGTATTTGGTAAATGGGTCCTTTGTCTTTAGATATTGCTTGGAATTGTTTTTTGTGCCAATCCGCTTCTGGGTGGCGCCACCTCTGGCCAAGTTAAAATTGCATCTCCAGATAATAACTTTTGAAAACCTTAAGGATTCTTTCCAAATTTGGTGTGGGGGTACCTTGCCTCAAGATTTGGCTTGGGAATGTTTTTCATGTTATCGGATTTTTCTCCAATTTGGTATGCAGATACCATGCCATGACCACCTGAAAGCTAAGTTAAGTGTTTCCAGACAATAACGTTTGAAAACCTGAACCGATTCATTCCTCGTTTGGCATCGTTTTTCATGCCGATCCACATATAGATGGTGCCACCTGGGGGCAAATTTAAAATTATGTTTCCGGACAATAACTTTTTAATACTTGAATGAATTCTTTCCAAGTTTGGTATACATGTACCTTACCTGAAGGTTTCACTTGGTATTGTTTTTCTTGTCGATCTGCTCATAGGTGGCGCCACCTGTAGGCCAAGTTAACATTTTCTATTTCCAATGTCGAGGGATCTTGCCTCAAGATCTCGTTTGGGATTATTTTTATGCCTATCTGCCTACACATGGCGCTACCTGAGGGCCAAGGTAAAATTGCATTTCCGGACAGTAACTGCTGGACCTTAATGGATTCTTTTAAATTTGGTATGTGGGTACCTATCCTCAAGGCATCTTATGGGGCCATGTTAATGATGTTTTTTCTAAGTTTTACGTTTTTACTTTCATCACAAATAATGAATGTTTCCTTTACTAAAGATGCAAAAGGCATGCCTCAATCGTATTCGATCGACTGTATCTAGTTTCTTCAATATTTGGCATATGCATTCCTTGTGACAAGATGTTGATTGGTATTGCGTTTCAGAAAGACCTACCTGTAGGTGGCGCCACTAGGGTTCTTTCCGTTCTTTTGTGCTGCAAGCAATAACTTTGAAACGCTTTGAAATGTCGCTCGAAATTTGGTTTCCGGGCAATAACTTGAGAACTGCTCTTTAAATTCTTCCCAAACTAGGCATGCAAATACATTGTACCTTGCCATGAGATGTTGCTTGGGATTGCGTTATCCACTCCTGCTCAGAAAGTGACGCCACCTGATGACAAAATCTGAAATTTGTTTTTGGCCAATAACTTGAGAACTGCGTGCTCATCAGATTCTTCTCAAATTTAGCATGCATGCACCATGCCAGGAGATGTTGCATGGGATTGCCTTTCACTCACTTGCACTAACAGGTGGCGCCACCTGCTGGCAAAATCCCAAATTTATCTCCGTGTAATACCATGACCTAAGATGTCGCTTGAGATTGCATTTCGCCCACTTGCGCCTATAGGTGGCGCTACCAGATGTTAAAATCAAAATTTGTTTTCAGCTATTAACTTGAGAACTGCTCATCGGAATCTCCTCAAATTTAGCATGCATACATGTATCATGCCAGGAGATGTTGCGTGGGATTGCCTTTCGCTCACTTTTACTTACAGGTGGTGCCACCTGATGGCAAATTACCAGATTTGTTTCCGGGTAATAACTTGAGAACCGCGGGTCAGATTCTTCTTAAATCTGGTATGAATATACCAAGACATATGATGTCGCTTGGGATTGTGTTTCGCCCACATGTGCTTACAGGTAGCACCACTTCGTGTCAAATCTAAATTTGATTTCACTCATCGGATTTTTCTTCAATTTGGTATGCACATACCGTGCCATGATTTGTCCCTTGGGATTGTATTTCACCTGCTTCTGCAAACTGGTGGCGGCACCTGGTGAAAAAATCAGAAATTTGTTTCTGGCAATAATTTGACAACTTCTCATCGGATTCTTCTCAAATTTGGTATTCATATGCCATAAGATGTCACTTGGAACTGTGTTTCGCACACTTGTGCATACAAATCTAAATTTGGTTTCCGGGCAATAACTTGAAGACCCCTCTTCAGATTTTTCCCAAAAATCGTATGCTGATACATGTACCATGTCATGAGATGATGCTTGGGATTGCGTTTCGCCCACTTGCACCTACAGGTGGCGACACCTGATGGCAAATTTAAAATTTGATTTCCGGACAATAGGTTGAGGATGCATTCAGCTTCTCGGCAAATTTGGTTTGCAGATAATATGCCTTGAGATGTCACTTGGGGTCGCTTCTCGGTTACATAATTTCCATGCTACACTGCATGGAAACTATATTACAGAAGCAATCAACGTTCAGTCAACCGTTCTGAGTTGATTTTAAAACTTGGGAAGGCAGACAGACCCTTCCGCATCCAACGCCTATGAAGTAGCAGTTGCCTTACTCATGTATATCCCCCGAGATCAACAATGCTAAAAAATATTGCTGCCATTTCGGCGGGGGACTTGGCTGCTTGTTAGAATAAGGTACAAATGCAAGAAAGAATAAAATTATAAACCTATTATGATCTTTACGTTGCTTGGGGACAAATATTACATAATTGCATTTAACTGATAGTAAAGCAATCTACTGGGAAATAATTCAGTCAATGCGTCGTCACTGTGTTTATTAAAGCACTCCTGATTATTTTCCTCACGCTGTCATATATATTTACTTCTTTATATGTAATAGGTTGACGTTTGCAACGATTTATACATCTAATGGAATAATACACGACACGATAAGGAAATGTAGACATTGGCTACACCGTTGGTATTTATACGGCTGATCTCAAATTCCACCAACAGCTATGGGGGCACGCACATGTCGCGTACCAGAACTGAGGTCAGTAGGTCAAGGTCATTATGGCAAAAAGATTTAAGATTCCTGAAAACTGCAGTTTTTCGAGTGGATGTATCCGAAAACAAAATTGATGTTAACGGTTAATATATAATAATTTTGCCCAAAAATCAGTAATCATCGAAATTCGAATTATATGTTCCAGCACCATGGGGCATATTCCAGGCACGGATATTCTTCGTGGTCAAACAGCTCAAAATGCAAGGCCACATTGCCCCTCCCAAAAGAAAAAAACACAATATTTTTGAAAAAATTGTATGTCAAATTGCTCCAGTCCAAAGATGTGTATTGTGGTCAGACTTAGTGAATACAACACGTTTATGACAAACAAGGCAAAGGTCAATGACGTAGTCCAGAGTGTTAATCAGGCTCCTGCTTATATTAGGTAAACTCATATATTCGACGCAGGCTAAGATGGTATGATCACAGAAATACTATTTTACACTAATGTACTGCTGAATTGCAAGCGTTTAGTTTTTCATTCATAATTCAGCCGTTGTCCATTAAAGAATATCCGCGTCCATACTCCAAACACCTACTCTGTATTCCATATAACAGTATTAGCACCACATTCAAAAAGACAACATAGTATACATAAACATAGGCTAGATCAATGCAAGAGAGGAGCGGCCAAGAGTTTTTGATGATGCCGGCAAGACCTCATAATGTTTCAGAAATATCAAATCCGTATCGTTGATCAGTATTGTTAATCCATATGATATTCGTTGTGGAGTCGTCATCTAGAGAATGATTTATCTCATTCACGCTTTGATTGTGACTGTTCATATGAACACCATGAAGATCTGAAATCCTCTACGAGATAACAGAATTCTGAAATAAGATAAATGCAAAATATTCCCTTTCTACAATATTACATCGGTACAGCGAAGGTTAGACATTCGCGAAATGAGTTTACCTCCCGCTATCTTCCTTCATTGAGCAGATAATATATGTCCTATTTTAGGAGATTATGCTGAGAGCCGATTACCATTCGGTTCTACCGAGAGGAAATAAACGAACGGACCCCATTATTGCCGTAACGAGAAGTCACGAACGAGCCGATTAACGGGACTGAACTTGTTACTTGAAATTTGTCAAGAATATGGTTGCTAAAGTAAACAATATCGCCTACATATACTTTATCATTGTATTAAATTGGAATACCCTTTAAAAAAGTTTATAGTAAGGCAGAAATGCGCATCATGCGAAATGATTGTAGATGCACAATAATGTTGTGCTTGGTTTACACAGGGTACTGGTAGACCATTGCCAGGCCACACTCTGACTATGCACTGACCATGTGTGAGTCATTTCCTTAATTTGGCCTTGACAGGTAAGACTATTTATCCTGATTGGTCAGTTTGAGGGTTCTTTGTCTCAACTCAACACATTGGAAGTGGGGTCAGGGGGTGGTCATTCTCAAGCTTTAGTTTGTAGAGTTCAGACGTTGTCCCTTCCTGTAGCAGTATTTTGTAATTTTGTCGTTTAAATTTCGTATATTTCCAACCTTAATATTTTGAATTGGAATCCGACAGTTAGTTGTGAGGAGAACTGCACTTGATCAGTATGGCTGATAGAAATGGTGACGGGAATTCCAGAAGGAGTCGTTCTCAAAAACGTAAAGCTCCCCACGATATTTCCGAAAGGCGGACAGCTCGTCGAAGAACGTCCACGACTCCATCATCACAAGTGCGGAGACCTCTAGTCATTGATGCCGACGTTGTTGTTGCCGACGATCGGGAAAATTTGTGGGACGACAACAATCCAATCAACTGGAATGCTGAACGTCTACGGACAGAACTTAAAAACTTGGGATGTTTTATGCCATCGGCATTTACAAGAAAACAGTTGCTTCAAGTTTTCAAATCGCAAAAACGTGATCGCGCTGGGATCCTGCCTGAAGCAGAAATCGAAGAACATAATACCAGCGATAATCTAGCCACACTAACCGAAAATGTAGCTGGATATTCTGGACAATCCGTCCCGCCAAATTCTGCAGATCTCGCTGCACGAGACGCTCTGCAGGAGGACAGGAATCCCCGGGATTTCCCAGCAGCCTACGTCACGCCACGTGACCCACTTGAACAAAATGGCGGACTCCAGCAATCAACACAACTGCAGAGCGTGGTAAATCATTTTGAATCGCGCTACTCCAGCATTCAACAGCAGCTGTCTTCGATGTCAGCTTTATTATCAACGGGAATGCATCGAGTCCCGCCGCCAGCGGCAGTACCGGAAACAAGACCAGTATACACCATGTATGATGTGTACGGTACATCTAACGTACCAAACTTGGATTACCGGACTTCACTGGGAGAAAACTTGACAGGCGGTGTGGACCGGGCAAACATGGCAGGTATGTCCGATCGTTTCGGAGTTTGTTCTTCGTCACTCCCTGACAAAATCACGATTCCCCCTGCCCTAAGACAGCAAATATTGGACGGTAAAGATGTAAATCTCGCTAGCCTTCTGATTCCTAACATTGATAGTTCACAGTCGAGGTCTGTCGTCACTGAAATCTGCAAGTGACATTAAAATCACCAGCCGACGTCCGTTTGACGAGACAGCTAACAATAACGCAGTTCATGCTAGCTTTTGGCAGGTACACGGCCATAGTATGTACAATGTTCCCCAATAGGAGGCCAGAGTTGGACGAATACTTATTGAATATTTTGGATATGAGCACTCGTTATGGTGGTACATTATTCTACGAGTATCACAAGGAGTTTTCAGCTAAAGCAGCGGCCTATCTAGTTGAAGACAAAATCAAAGTTTCTTGGGCGCAAGTGGATGACATCATCTACAGGAAAGTGTTTTCAGGCTGCAAAGTTAACACTTGCAATCTGTGCAATAGTATTAATCATATCGCTGCTTTCTGCCCCCTTGTTGTTAGAGATGGCTCTTACAACAACCGGTCAAATTTGGCTCTTGCAAATAAGCGACCAAACCCAGCTGCCCAATCAACAGCAAGTGCCAACCCTACTCCATCAACAAGTACCCAAAACTCATTTGGAGGTAAAGATATTTGCTTTAATTACAACGGCAAAGGATGTTCCAGGCAGCCATGTAGATTCTTACACGTTTGCCAGCTATGCTTCGGAGAACATCCAGTTTCTCAACACGAGGTCAAAACTGCTCCAAATGCTACAGCTACCAAAAAACCGACTGAATGACTAGCCTCTTCAAATATTGCCTTTATTGCCACCACGCCAATCGACATATCAAGGTTACACAATGAGCTATTAGAACATCCTGATAAAGATTGTGTGGACCAGTTAGTCTTAGGGTTTTCACAAGGCTTTGATGTGGGAGTTGAGAGTCAACAAGTGTCAAACCTGGAATGTAAAAATAACCTCAGTGCACGAAAAGAGCCCCAGGTTGTTTCTCAACTTATTCAGGAAGAACTTCACAAAGGTTACCTTTTAGGCCCATATGATACGCCACCATTCCCATCCTATAGGATTAGTCCTATAGGTATTGCTACCGGTAAATATTCGGGAAAAAAGAGACTAATTGTGGACTTGTCAGCTCCCCATGATAACACGGAAACCAGTATTAATGAACTGATTGACAAGGACAAATACTCGTTACGTTATGTAAAACTGGACGACGCCATCAATACAATTACTAAACTGGACAAGGGAGCGTGGCTGTGCAAAGTCGACATTCAAGATGCTTTCAAACAGCTCCCAATTAAACCCTCTCAGTGGCACCTGTTTGGCATTAAATGGGATGAACAGCAGTATTTCTTCAAGAGATTAGTTTTTGGTTGTCGATCCAGTCCGGCCATCTTCGACCAATTTGCCTCGGCAATAGAGTGGATTATTAAAAATCACGGAGTAGAATACTGCTACCATCTTTTGGATGACTATATTACCATTCAGGAAGCTGAGGCAATCGGGGAGCGCAATATGGCTATTCTCTCACTGGTTTT